>PUQB01000963.1:0-30774 GCA_003024785.1 Selaginella tamariscina
GAAGAACTTTGTCGCTTCTATGTGCGGAACTGCGAGCACATTGTAAGGTTGCATTGGGCCGATGCAACATTTCCAGTCTGGGGGGATGTTAGGATCATAGTTAGACATTGATAGAATTTCTTGTTTTCATTTGCAATATAATGGGAAAATATCAAAAACAATATATATTTGTGGAAACCGAGAGTGGGAAGGATATATTGGAGTACGAGTTACTAACACAATATCGCAATATGATACCAGCAGAGTACGGCATGTTTGGATAAGGATAAGGAGTTACAGTAATTGAATGGATAAGGTTGAGAGGTAGTTGTGATAACTGCTAGTACGGGACCTAGAGTACGGTATAAATAGACCAAATTAGGACTAGAAGGGGATCTCGAGTATACTATTATTTTGTATCATGTGCCGTGCGTGGACTTAATATAAGTTTCCTTTCTCTCTCAATACGTCTCTTCCTTAGTAGTATTTCTGATTTGTGGTATACTATTCTTATTTCCAGTACTGTGACGGGATCCATAGTACTGCTGCCTGCTATACACCTTGCCATCCTTACCCTTTTTCGACATTCTGATGTTTGATTTCTTCTCTATCTTATTCCGGTAGACCCTAAATACGGGTTTATCAAAGGCAATCTTACCTTGGTGCAGTGGGTAGGATTTTATGGTTCAACAAGATTGTTTAGAGCCCCATCAAACTGAGGCACTTATTCACATGTTCACAGCTTCAATTGAGTGTAGATTGAAGGCAAAACCTTGAGATTTTCCCTGACCCCTGCATTTGTGGTTCGGCATTTGTGAGGCACCCTATCTGCATTTGCTTCCACAAAAGCCTTGAGTATCTCTATGGCTGCCATAATGTGAGAGCAGGTTTTGACCAAGAGAGTGTTCCCATGTACTGAGGTTCGTGCTCCATCTAGCCACTCATCCCTCCGACGGTAGAACGTGGTCTTTGGGATCCGTATATACTGTATCAAGCTTTGAAGTAGATGGCCACCTTATTAAATACCATGGATGTACTCTGATAACATGTGTCCGAGGCCATTCCATCAATACCGCAGTAGTGTAGCATATACAAACTCATGCCTTTGCTTTTGGGTGAGCGTACGAAAGACATGTCTACATTAAATAATTTCATTCCGATCTGCCATCTGACAACACTTCTTCTTGCAGCAGTCAATCGTGGAAATGCTCATAACACTTTCGGAAGATGTAGGATCCATCTTGACCCTCTTGCTGAAACTTGCAGGGGAAGATCTGCAACCCATGAATCGCCTTTTTCTTACAATAGGACCAATGCAAGAAACCTCTTCAAATATGAGTTGTTCTTTCGGGTTGTTATTATTGAAATCCAACCTAGAATATGTTGAACCATCTTGCCGTCTTAATTCAGATGTTTGCCACCTCACGAGGGATCCAGGATGCAATGTGCCATTAGGTGAAACCTCTGTCACAACTACACCCACGAAGTTGGACCCTAGTTTCTCTTCTGACACTGCTTCCATTGGATTTATAGATGTGATGATGCCTCTCCCAACCTCAATCTCATGAAGAAAGAGAATCACCTCATCCATACAACATGCAAGCCATCATCTGGTAAACTCGTGCTACTATTTGTTTGTGACTCTGCATATTCTGTGTCAGCCTTGACTTCATCCAAATTCCACAATACAGAAGAACCCTCCTCAAATTCCATTCCCGAACCTCAACATACTTGTAAATGGTGTTCACCCATACGTATACACAAGATCCTTGGGCAACATTGTGACATGATGCATTATCATCTCAAACTTCCACAGTTCCAGTGCTAGCTATCTCGTTGTTCCGAAGAAGACATATTTATCTCTAGTATTAAACATATTGTCCTGCACATAAATAATTGTGTTATTTATGATATCTTTTAATGCAATATTTCTAAGAAATCATAACTGCGGTTGCTTAATAATATGCATGTGCAATAATACATAATTATGTATAAAGATAATATCTCATGCATGATTAATACAACTGATGGGCGGGATTAATCCCGCCCATGACTCCCTCCGACTAGGAACGGTGGGCGGGATTAATCCCACCACCGACTCTACCCCTTCGGAGAGAGTCGGCGGGATTAGTCCCGCCGACGAAGCTACCCTTTCGGAGAGTCCCTCCGGCGAGGAAGAATCGGTGGAATTAATCCCGCCGCCAAATCTTCCTTGTCGAAGAGAAGCGGCAAGATTAATCCCACCGCGGACTCCTTCCGACGGCAGGATTAATCCCACTGCCGGATCTTCCTTGTCGGAGAGAGGCAGAGGATTAATCCCGCCGCTTGATCTTCCTCGTTGGAGAGAGGTGGTGGGATTAATTCCGCCGCAACTCCCTCCAATGAGGAAGAGGGGCAGGATTAATCTCGCACACAACTCTGACGACGAGGAATAAGTGGCGGGATTAATCCCGCCCACAACTCTCTCCGAAGTTATGATTTCAATGAGATCTCGAGATAAATCCTGCCCACAAATATTTTAAAACAGGGAAGTGGTGGCGAGATTAATCCCGCCGCTCTTTTTCAGAGGCGGAGAAGCATTACCCGGACTAATTTTGCTATGGCTATCAAAGAAATAGTGGTGGGATTAATCTCGCCACCTCTTTTAAGAGTGAAAAAGAAATAGCCGGATTAATCATGCCGCCGCCCAACTAACCGAAAATATTAAGTTAAAAGGATATTTAAACGGGATAAATCCCTAACGGAATATATTGTAATCCTAATGCATTCCTAAACCCTTAAATTTTAATTTTAAGAAAGAATGTAAGAGAATGAATCTTTATAACTATATTTAAATTTGTTTATAATACTTACTTGTAAACAGCACTGAAGGCGTCGTGCTTTCCTATAAACAATAGCGCACCCAATTTAATGTCGCTCTTGAGCTGATCATTATGAAGAAAAAAGAAATTCTGAAGAGTAAAAAATAAAGAAATGAAGAAACCCTTGCCGGAGAAAGAACTAGATCTGAATTTGAGTGGGAAATTAAATGCATTTTCAAATTTACATGTCAAACCAACAATACTTATGTCAGAAATTCAAATTTTTTGAAAAGAACAGAAAATAAAATTTAAAATGAGTTAACACAAATAACCGACACTTTTATATATACTCTCCAATTCCAATGAATATTTTAAAATTGCATTTAATGTCATTCAAGTGATTTAAGCTGTTTAATATTACGAAATTTTTGTAATTATTCTACATTCTTAATATTCCAGTATATATTATTAAGTTTATTTATATATATATTTATAACTTATACAATAAATAAATTGATATATAATTATGTATTAACTAAAATACATTCATAGTCTATTTATTATTATTATTTTCTTAATTACTCGAGTAATTAATTACATTTTAGTATTAATGGGATATTCTTTATTATTTTCTTAATATTCCAAAATATTCCAATATTAAACCTGATTATCATAATTAAGTTAGTCTTAATCTTAATTATTTCAGTAATTATTCTACATTTGTATATATTAATGGATTTTTCTCAATTAATTTGTTATTATTTCAAGAATATTCCTATGTTATACCTTATTATCAATATTAAATTAATATATATTATTAAAACTATATATGACTATATATTAGATAAAATGATGTATTATTATGTATAATTTAAAATATGTTCATAGTGTGTATATTAATATCATTTTTTTAATTACTTGAGTAATTAATCTTCTTATATTAATGGGATATTCTTTATTATTTTCTTATTAATCCAAGAATATTCCAATATTAAACATGATTATCATAATTAATTTAGTTAATTATTTCAGTACTTGATCTACATTTGTATATATTAATGGGATTTTCTCAATTAATTTCTTATTATTTCAAGAATATTCCAATGTTAAACCTTATTATCAATATTAATATATATTATTAAAACTATATATGACTATATATTAGATAAAATCATATATTATTATGTATAATTTAGAATATGTTCATAGTGTGTTTATTAATATTATTGTCTTAATTATTCGATGTTTTTTTGCACACATATAAAACACAATCATAAATTTATATATACACGTGCACACGCATTAGAAGCACTTACAAAGACACATATGCATATACATGCATATTGCCCTAAACCAAACTTGAGAAATATGTTGCTTCTTTATTAAAAAATATCATGTTCAACACATGTATGATTTATATGTACTCAGTTTGTGTGTATGTAACACATTGAATTTACACATGTAATATATATGTATGTCTGTGTGTATACATGTATGTATGTATATATGTGTACTAATATATGCAATGTATACGATTTTAATTTGTTAACACTCTCAATTCTCTATACATACACACCATGCATAATCCATGTTAATATGTACTGTCTCTCTTCTCTCAAACATACACACCATGCATGATCCATAATATGTATTGTCTCTTTTCTCTCATACATACACACCATGCATGATCCATAATATGTACTCCATCTCTCCAATATTATGTACTAATATGTATGTGTATAATACTATGTGTGTATATATGTATTGCTATACGTGAAACTTTAACACTCTCATGGACACACATATGTTAAACCCCTGCATGATTTTTATTCTTGGGGTGTATGTGATACACCCACGCACACACACACGCTAATAATATAATGAAAGAATATTCATTTAGGGCAAATCTATCTTTTATTCTTTTTTAGGGTTTAAGTATATTTTTAGAAGGAATATTCAATTAGGGTTAATATATATTCTATTTCTTTTAGGGTTTAGGTATATTCTTAGGGTTTCAAGAAGCAAGGTGGCGGTGGCGATTGTGAAATCTCCCTTTCTCTCACACACATGTGAGATCTCTCTTTCTTCTCTCTTTCTCTCTTTCTCTCACACGCACACATTTATTTATCTGTATGATTTTATTTGTTTCGCTCACACACGCATACACACTATATACATATACACATATATATATACCTATGTACATATATACATACATATATTATGTGTACCAGTATCTGTATAATTTTATTTATTTATCTATCTCTCGCACACACACGCACACTCCTGTATATACATATACATATATATACATATACTTATACATATATATATATGTGTGTGTGTGTGTGTGTATCTGTATAATTTAATTTATTTAGCACGATATACATATACATATACATATGTGTGTGTGTATCACAATAATTTTATCTGATTTGTTTATCTCTGGCACACGCATGCACTCTCCTACACACATATACATATAATATATATATGTGTGCAGTAGCGAGATTAATCTCGCCGCTCTTTGGTTAGCCCCGCGAGCGGCGAGATTAATCCCGCTGTCGAGGGCCTTCATGCAGGTCATGAGCGGTAGGATTAATCCCGCCGCCCTTTAGGTAGGCTATTCGGTTACCCTCATGAGCGGCAGGATTAATCCCGCCGCCCATGGCTTGCGTGGAGGGTGGCAGGATTAATCCTGCCACTCATGGCTCGCCGCCTATGCATGCCCTGCGTGGAATCCGGCGGGATTTATCCTGCCGCCAATGGCCTATCTGAAGGGCCTAGGCAGCGGGATTAATCCGACCGGATTCTGCACAAGGCATGGGGTGCGGCAGGATTAATCCCGCCGCCTACGCATGCCCTACGCGGAATCCGGCGGGATTTATCCTGCCACCAATGGCTTGTCTAAAGGGCTTAGGCAGCGGGATTAATCTTGCCGGATTCCATGCAGGGCATGGGTGTGCGGCGGGATTAATCTCGCCGCCTAAGGCCTACGTGCAAGGCCTAGGAGGCGCTGCCTACGCATGCCCTGTGCGGAATCCGATAGGATTTATCCCGCCGCCAATGGCCTATCTGAAGGGAATAGGCGACGGGATTAATCTCGCCGTCGTTGGCCTGCATAAAGGGCCTGGGTGGCGATATTAATCCCGCCGCCCATGGCCTGCAAGAAGGACTTGGGTGGCGGGATTAATCCCGCCGACCCTTCTATGCATGGTGGAGGGATGAATCCCACCACCCTTCTTTTTTTCCTCCATTGATGAGTTGAACCAATCCCAAACTTCTCTGTCTGAGATGTAGAAGGTTTACAACATATCAATGGAGGGGACTGAGAAGGGTGGTGAGATTCATTTCACCAGCCCTTACATGGTGGGCGAGATTAATCTCGCCACCTTTTTGGAGCCACTAAAGAGGTGTGCCAAATAAATCATGCCCAGTTCTCTCTAAGACCAAGAAGGGTGGTAGGATTAATCCTACACACCCATTTAGGGGCTCCAGAAAGGTCGGGTCTGAGTAGAGACTTTCCATGGCTAGCTATATTGGTATCATGACCGTCGGTCTGGTTGGCCGAGCTACAACTTTAATACCAACACAACTCCAGGTAGGTACTATAGGGGACATGGGGGAGAAAGAGCAAACTGGAATAAGTCAGGTCAACTAAGGAAAACATCTAGAACCCTCAGTGTCGCCGGAGAAGCTGGCTAGAGACAACACCTCTCTTGAGTAGGAACAACTCAGGTGCTAGGACTCCTACAAGAAGGAGCAAAGACCCTAGACTGTATAACCAATATGGGCGGTTCCCCTAGTAGTAGGACCCCCATTATCATGGGATTTGACACCAGAAAGGGCCGGACGGCCTACCTAACCAGCACAACCAGACAATTGAGAGGGGACAGGGGGTGATTCTGAGGAAGATTCTGAAGATGCCTACCAGCATTTTCATGCTAATGGCTGGTGGGCCTCATTAGCTCATCTCAAACTCATAGAGGCCTTCGACCTACTAAAGGAAGCAATGGTGGTGTATAATGACCTCGACCTCTCAAGCGTGGCTAAGGAACATAATACCATAGTAGCTAAGCTTACAAAATTGAGGCATGTCTCTCGAAAGGACGCAAAGAATTCTAGGGAATTGCTCCTCCATGGAGCCCAACTGTATGAGGTAGTAGAGAGGAGGAGGAAGGACGCAACAAAAATCTAGAGTATGCTAGCAATGAACCTTGGTAGTTTATAGGGTAGGTATGATAGCCTCCAAAGACTCCACAACCACCACAGGCACGCCCGCATGCAAGCCATAGTAGAGAAAGAGCAACGAACCCACAAACTGACCAAGATTAAACAAAGGGAAAAAGAGCTTGAGGAAACACATGCAAAGCTGGCACCTATCAGGAGGAACTGCACTATCGCATCACCCAACTCATAGAAGCCAAAACCGCACTCGCAATCAGCTGTGAGGAACCCACACCAAGGGGGACCAAGGGCAATCATCCCAATTCAATCAGATGTGGGGAGAGAGCGTGGCTTGGCCAAGACCTAGTAGGACCCACCACAAACCACCATCACAGAGTTAGTGGAGCATGCCCAGTGACTGGCCTAATAGCTCGCAGCAAGGGAGCAGAAGTTATAGTAGTCGCGTAAGCAAATCCGAGAGCTGGAGGCCTAGCTAGAATGAACCCAAGAGTAGCGAGAGGCAGGGTTCGAGGGGCTACTAAGCTACATGATGCGACAATCACCTCCCTGAAGCTGAAGCTGGCCACAGTGGAGAGTGAAGCCGCTACATATCACAACCTCTATGGGGTGGCCAAGGATGATGGAGCGCATGGCTCGAGGATGTGCCAATGACTAAGTTCAGGCATTTGGTTGATGGCGGTTTGACCAACGTCAAACCGCTAGCTAGCACAAACAAGTGATAGGGTCGATGGTTGTCAGGGACTCCGCAGGCCAGATGGTGTTGTTATGAAGTCTCGGTGGTTGCTAGGACGCTATGGATAGTGTCCAATCCTGAGGATCCACACCGATGAGTTAGCATTACCACGAGAGTATTGGGAGGTGCTATGATGGCCTCTACCCAGACGCAGTGAGGGTCCACATACAGGGGAGGAGGAGTTCTCCTAGTGTAGTGCTACTGCTGGGTTAGAAGCGGGGCAAGAGGAGAGTAAGGGAAAGGGTGGTGAACAAAAGAAGAATGTATATTTCTTGTCCAAGCAAAGCTTCCCCAAGAAGGTGGAGCAAGATACAAAGACGAAAAAGGACTAGAAGAACCCCGACCCACTACCAGCCTCCCTGCTTATATAGTGGGTGAGCTAGTGCTAGACCCTAGGTACAAGTGGCACACTGTCACTGGTCTACCGCCCTGTGATAGAGTCCTGCCTGTAACATTTATGTGCCTCCCTTACGCGTGTTGTCTCGAGTACCTTGGTAGTTGATCCGGACAATCGCGTTTACGCTTGGTTAAGTGCCGCCTGACAGCTGTCACCATCAGTCTGTACATGTTGTACCTTCACCGCTCGGCCGCTCCATCCTGTCAATTAGCAGTTTGATGGTGGTCAAACCACCATCAACTAGATGCTCGGATTTATTCATTGGCACGTCCTCAAGCCATTCCCTCAACCCTATAGTGCTTGCGGTATATGGTGATCTTGGTCTTTATTGCGGTCAACTTCAGCTTCAAGGTGGGATGGTCGCGTCCCATAGCATGGTCACTCACCATAGCCTTGCCTCAAACCCTGCTAGTTGTCCTAAATATGCTTAAGCTAGGCCTCTAGCTCCTGAGTCTGCTCTCACAAGCGTTGCAACTCCTGTTCCCTTATTGTGAGGAGTTGAGCCTGTAGTTAGGTGTGCACTTCTAACTCCATGGTGGCCTGCGGTGAGTCCTACGGGGCCTCGATCGGCCGGTGTTCCTCGAGTGGCTGAAGTGGAACTATAGCCCATTGTGCCTCCAATGTGGGTTTCATCAAGGAGGACACGGGAGTAGCTTTGAGATGACTAGCGGGCTGGTACAATTCTTCTTTGGCCATTGCCAGCTCTTGGCGGACCTTCATGAGCTCCGCCTCACATCGCTCAAATTCGGAGCCAAGCTCAAAAACTTGTTGTTCCCTTTCGGTTGTGGCCTACTCAAGGTCTCGTCCGAGTTGATCATGGAGCCTTTGGAGGCTACCGTACTTGCTCTATAGTTGGTCTAAGTGGTCAATTATTTGTTGGCATGCCTCTTCTGCTTGCTTCCTCCCGACCTTTGCAATCTCCCATAGTTGAACCCCCTCGAGAAGCTATTTTGAATACCCCTGCCTGCCTTCTTTTGAGCGGTCTAGCAGCAATCTGTGAGCTCGTTATTATAGTGTTGTGCTCTATGGACACTCCAGGGAGGTCTAAGTTGTTGTATATTGCTATTGGCTTCCTGATCCGATTAAAGGCCTTGGCTAGTTCGAGATGCATTGTGGTGGCCCATTGCCCCTTGGCATTGTAGTGCTGGTAAGTTCCGCCCATCATGTTGCCTGTATCTCCCTTGCTTCTCGAGTTGGCAGCCTACGATGGGCCAGCTGGACACTCTCTCGTGCCCTGCAGCCCTTGTGTCGGTGGTATTCCGGAGACTTCTGCTAAGAGAATTGCCAATGTGAACTCCATGGCTGGGTCCCTTGCTCCTTTCCCCGCAGTTCCCTTCCCCCGGCCTGCTCCGGCAGGGAGTCTTTTCTTACCCATATCCGTGATGACTCTAGTGTGGTCGGCTGCTTTCCTTTGTTGGTTCAGATGGTGCCTACCTACTCTCCTCTCCCAGAACCTTCGGTGGTGTTCGAATGGAACTACACCGTAGGAGAATCGGGGTTTGGCTAATGATCTAGGCGAGCATCACGTTGAGGTGGCTGACCGTGGTGAGCCTCCATCCGGTCCCCTTTCAGATCCCATTGATACCTTGAGTCAAGGCCGGGATCATATAGTGCCTGAGGCAATCCACCTAGTCCATGACGACTCCTTCCCATGTGCTACACAAGGCATTTGCTAGTCACATGGCAACGCACCTCTCTGTTTTTCCGGTGAACATGAAAGCTGTGAGCACTAGGAACTCGTCCACATCATCCCCTTCTTGTATGGAGAGTCTGGACATTGCTCTCTTGTCCCAGTTGGCGAAGAACCATTAGCGTTTGGGCTCCTCTAGCTCTTCCAAGGGTATGCCGTCCTCTGGTAGATTGAACATGGCCGCTAGCTAGTTCAGGTCAATGCAAAGTATGCCAAGCCGCCCAATCTGAATTGTCAATCAGCTCGCTTGGTTTTTCCCGTCTCCAACTATACCCTCTGGATGAATTGGCCAGCTTGCATGGTGAATTTGGGCTTTTCCACTTCTTGCCATGGGGCCTCATAGAGTCGAGTAGCCGCATCTATTTCCAAACCCTTCGAACATCGGGTTGGTTGATCAATTCCTTAAACTTGGAGAACCTTGGAGCCACGAGCTCTGCAATCTTATCCTGGCCCTCGTACAACACCTGGACCTGCTAGATGGCCACCGGCTTGTTCTGCTTGGTCCACTCCATCATCTTGATGCTAGGGAGTAGTCGAACTATCCTGTAGGGGAGTGAGCATGCTCTCGTTCACCCCTGTTGTCCCTATTAAGATGTTGCCAATGTGGCAGCCTACCTCCTTTGATACGATTGGTGCGTCTACCCATGCGCCATAATAGGGCATTAATGGTGCCCCCTACCATTATTACCCCATTTTGCATGCTCACACGTGTGGTCCACCCTCGTGTACCAAGCTAGCCACACGTGCAGGACTAGGATACCGGCTCCCCCATTGGGTACCCCTTCCTTCAGCTCTCAACACCACTACTTTGGTCATGCCTTCGCCTCGAGGGTTCACCCTCTTTGCACATTTCTCTTGAGCATGGGATTTTGCTGGGTGGATGTACGACTTGAGGTGATTGCCATTAACCTTCGGTCATAATGGCTCTCCATTGGCTCCTAGTAGAACAGTACCATTGTTAAAGGTTTTCAGTACCTCATATGATCCTTTCCATCATGGCCAGAACTTGCCCTTTCGAAATATTTGTGGCTTCTTGTACCACCATACCCACTGCCTTGGTCCATATTCTCGGAGTTTCTATTTCTTGTCCTTTTTTTTTGGTCTACTATTGGCAGTTCTCTCTCGTTAGCTGTGCCAAGAATCACACCTCATCCAGTTGTTCAAGCTGCTCTAGTCTTTTCTATGTAACCGCTGGTTTGTCCGTGATCATGTGTTCTAGGCTTGTCCGTAAGCTGGGTATGGTGAACTCCCATGGCATGATGGCCTCCAAGCCATAGGCTAGATGGAAGGGTGTTGCTCCAGTTGTGGTTTTGAATGTCGTTCGGTATGCCCATAATACTGATGGTAGCATTTCCTCCCATCACTTGGGTTCGTTGTGGTAGAGCTTCCTCAAGATGGTGACCAATATCTTGTTTGTAGACTCGGCATGTCCATTCCCCTGCGGATAGTAGGTTGTTGATGTGTGATGCTTGATGACGAACGTCATGACCAGTTCCTGGACAATCTCGTTGATGAAGTGGCTCCCCTGGTCTGATACTAGTTACAGTGGGCAACCGACCTTGTTAGGATGTTTGTATAGATAAACCTCATTGTCTGCCCTGTTGTTGCCTCCCTAAGTGCCTTTGCCTCTACCCACTTTGTGGCATAGTCCGTTGCCACTATGATGTACCTAAAGTGTGTCATGTGGGCCCTTGGGTTGATTGGCCCCACTTCTCAAATGCCGCCATTCCTACTGAGGGGTGGTACTCCATGCCTTGGCCTACCGTGGGTTTGCCTATCCACTAATAGTCAATGCAGCTTCTTGCTGCCTTGGTGGCGTCCTAGAAGATCGTTGGCCACCAACATCCGATCTGTAGGATTTTCCTAGTTGTTTTGTCCCCCCCAAAGTGTCCTGCCTCTAGTCATGTGTGGGTTGCATTGACAATCTCGATGATTTCTCATGATAGGGGGCATTTTCAAAGTATGTCATCTCTCCCCCACTTGTATAGCTGATCCTCGATCAACTAGAATGGTAACCACCTACGGGTGAGGCTTTGTCTGTGTGTCATTGATGTTCTTGGGAGTTTGCTTAACCCATTGGTGATGTAGCATCATATGGGATGTCTGCACTGGTTGCTAGCTTGGTGGTTCATGGTGAGGTGTCTTGTTCAATAGTTACTTCGAAGAGGTCGGCGTTTGGTATGTCGAGCAAGGGTGTGGCTTCGAGTGGTTCGCCACTCGGTATCCGGGAGAGGAGATTCAATGATACATGCAGCTTACCTACTTTATGGACCATGGTGAACTCAAACTCATGTAGGAGAAGTATCCACTAAGCCGGCTGCCCAATGAGCTATAGTTTGTTAACGAGGTAGTGCAAGGGGTGATGATCCATGTTCAGTATGAAGTGGTTACCCAAGAGGTAGTGGCGGAACTTAGATACTCCATAGATGACCACCATGCATTCTTTGTCAGTCACCGAGTAGTTGCATTTGGCCGGCGTCATGAGTCAGCTTCTGTAGGCTATGGGTCGAAGCATCCACTTGTCATCCTCCTGGAATAGGACCTGCACCTACCGCTATGTTGGATCCATCCGTCTGCAAGTGGAACTGTCAATTCCAATCTGGTGGGATGAGGATAGGTGCTTCCACCAGCTAGCGCTTGATGTCTGCCTATCAGGCGTCTCCTTAGTGAGTAATTCAGTCATCGGCTGGGCCCTATTGGCATATTGTCAGATGAACTTGCAGTAGAACCTTGCTTTCCCTAGGAACCGTCAGAGTTTTGTGACATTCTGTGGGGGTGGCATTTATGCTAGTGCTCGTACTAATCCTTGGTCCACAGTGATGCCTTCTCTAGAGACGATGTGTCCTAATAGCTTCCCTGCAGTCATGCCAAATACACATTTTAAGGGGTTAAGAGATATCCCATATTCTCAGTCGCATCGGAACACCCATTCTAGGTGTGCCACGTGGTCCTTCACACAACCATAAGCTGTGAATTTGTCCAAGAATGTCCAAACGAAGTCCATGAGATACACGTTGGACCAATCTCTGAAACAGGTGTTGCAAAGTCCGAATGGCATGACTCTGAATGTGTATGCCCCCAATCCGTGATGAATGCAGTCTTGGCTTGATCTTCCATTGTGGTTGTCACCTGGTTGTACCCGATGAAGCCGTCCATGAATGAGTACATCTCATGACATGCTACATCTTCCAGGATGGCTTCCATAAATGGGATGGGGAATGAGTCCTTCTCCATGGCAGCATTCAGTCGCCGGTAGTTTATGCAGATTCTCAATCACCCGTTCTTCTTAGGTACAATGACAATTGATGACAGCCATTCTAGGTTCTCAATAGGGTAGACGAAGTCCATTTCAAGCCACTTGTCAATCTCTTGTTTGGCCTTTCATACGTCGTTTGGGTTGATGCGGTACCGTTGTTAGCGGCTGGGTCTGATGTTGGGTTTTAGCTTAATTTTGTGCTAGCACAACTCTAACGGTACTCCCCTTAGGTCGTGATAGGTCCAAGTGAATACTTTCCTGTGCCTACGGAGGCAATCGACAATCTGCTCACTTAGCTTTGATTCTATGTGAGCATTAACATTTACTAGCCAGGGGTCTTCGTTGGTGCCTATGTTGACTTGCTTGATTGCTACTTTGGGAGTCATGTTCCACCCATACATTGGCTTGCCATGATACTCCTCTTGGGCCGGTAGGGCAACACTCTGCATTTCCTTCCACATAATGGGCCACCTCAAAATTTGGGCTTTGGAGGTGTCTCTCTAACCGACGTCATTAGGTACGCGGCAACAAACTCCCGTACTTCTTGCCATGGGTCTACCTCCCCTACAATGAATAATTCTAGCAAGCATGCCAGGATAACTACTTATTCCTCATTGTCCAGCCCCTCACTCCAATCTGGGAGGTGGTATTCCTGGGGTCGGGATTCCAATGGTGGTGCTCGAACCTATTTCACAGTAACGAATATGAGTCCTCCCTTGGCGAGGAACCGGACTTGCTAATTCTCTTAGTCATGCTGTACCCTTGCACCCTGAGCCACAGTTGGCCCATGAGTAAGTTGAACCCCCCTTTTTGGTGCATGTCAAGGATGACCACGTTTATCAGGAACTTGACTCTTTGGATCCTGATCCCTACCTTCCTCATGATGCCCTTGGGTGCCACCTTGGCTTGGTTCGCCATACATATAAGGAAGGGTGAGGGCTCTGGGATTGGCATCCCCAACTCCTAATGGAGTTCCATCGACATGATATTTACGCCTGATCCCCCATCTATGATCATGTTGTGGATTGTGCAGCCCGCCATTTGGACGGGTATGGCCGGTACATCATCCACAAAGTCTACTACTGTTGTTGTGACCCTTGGGGGTGCTGCTGTGGGCCCATGCAGCTTCCGAGTGAGGTTCTTACAACCTTGGGGATAACCGTAGTAGCTCTCCTAGGGTTACTGACACTTGGGTTTCTAGTACCTTCTTGAGGATAATCTCATGTACTCCTATCGACACTCTTGTCTCAGGACCTTGCGCTAGTTTCACCTACTCCACAACGCCCTCCACTTCTATGCATCTTCGCACCCACTATCCCAATTCCACGAGTTCAACTGCCACTTCCTCACTGGATTCCCCATTGTCCTCCTCCTCAAGGTCAATTGGTGGTCTTGTCTGTTGGGCTTGTGATCTCATGATCGCCCTGCAATGGTGACATTTCTCTAGTCTCCACACGCTGCTCTTCAAGAAAGGCTTCCAAATATAGTGTGCCCTTAATTTTTTAAGATCTAGGTATAGCTCTTTAGGAATATTCTAGCTTATACCTTTCTGGGGAATATTCTTTGATTCGTTATACGGGTCGTAACACATACATATTACATGTGTAAATTCAATGTGCTACATAGGGTTTAGGGTTTAGGGTTTAGGGTTAGGATGGATCATGCATGGTGTTTATGTATGAGAGGAGTGAGTGTTATACACAAATATACATTATACATATTACATAATATTGTAACATTAGTACATATTATGGATCATGCATGGTGTGTATGTATGAGAGAAGGGATTATGCATGGTGACACTGTGTATGTATGAGAGAAGAGATAGAGTGTTAACAAATGAAAACCGTACACATTGCATATATTAGTACACATATATACATACACACGTGTATACACACAGACATACATATATATTACATGTGTAAATTCAATGCAGATTGAGTACATATAAATCATACATGCGTTGAACATGATGTTTTTCAATAAAGAAGCAACATATAATTTCTCAAGTTTGGTTTAGGGCAATGTGCATGTGTGTGCATATGTGTCTTTGTAAGTGCTTCTAATGCGTGTGCACGTGTATATATAAATTTATAATTGTGTTTATATATAATATGTGCAATACAAACATCGAATAATTAAGAAAATAATATTAATATACACACTATGAACATATTTTAAATTATACATAATAATTTATGATTTTATCTAATATATAGTCATATATAGTTTTAATAATATATATTAATTTAATATTGATAATAAGGTTTAACATTAGAATATTCTTGAAATAATAAGAAATTAATTGAGAAAATCCCATTAATATATACAGATGTAGATCAAGTACTGAAATAATTAACTAAATTAATTATGATAATCATGTTTAATATTAAAATATTCTTGGAATAATAAGAAAATAATAAAGAATATCCCATTAATATAAAGAAGATTAATTACTCAAGTAATTAAGAAAATGATATTAATATACACACTATGAACATATTTTAAATTATACATAATAATACATCATTTTATCTAATATATAGTCATATATAGTTTTAAATATATATATTAATTTAATATTGATAATAAGGTTTAACATAGGAATATTCTTGAAATAATAACAAATTAATTGAGAAAATCCTATTAATATATACAAATGTAGAATAATTACTGAGATAATTAAGAATAAGACTAATTTAATTATGATAATCAGTTTAATATTGGAATATTCTTTCAATATTAAGAAAATAATAAAGAATATCCCATTAATAGTAGGAAATGTAAATTAATTACTCGAGTAATTAAGAAAATAATAATAATAAACAGACTATGAATATATTTAAATGATACATAATAATATATCATTTATTTATTGTATTAGTGTATATATATATATATATAAACTCAATAATATATACTTGAATATTAAGAATGTAGAACAATTAAAAAAATTTCGTAATATTAAACAGCTTGAAGCACTTGAATAACATTAAATGCAATTTTAAAACACTCATTGGAATTGAAGTATATATGTCAGACTGTCGGTTATTTGTTTCAACTCATCTTAAATTTTCTTTTCTGTTATTTCAAAAATTTTGAATTTCTGACATAAGTATTATCAGTCTGATATGTAAATTTGAAAATACATTTAATTTTCCACTCAAATTCAGATCTGGTTCTTTCTCCGGCAAGGGTTTCTTCATTTCTTTATTTTTCACTCTTCAGATTTTCTTTTTTCTTCTTAGTGATCAGCTCAGGAGCGACATTAAATAGGGTGCATTATTGTTTATAGGAAAGCACGGCGCCTTCAATGCTGTTTACAAGTAAGTATTATAAACAAATTTAGATATATTTATAAAGATTCACTCTCTTACATTCTCTCTTAAATTTTAGAATTTAGGGATTTAGGAATGCATTAGAATTACAATATATTTATTAGGGATTTATCCCGTTTAAATATACCTTTAACTTATATTCTTGGTTAGCCGGGGCGGCAGGATTAATCCGGCCATTTTTTTTTGCCTCTTTAAAGAGGTGGCGGGATTAATCCCGCCACCATTTCTTTCATAGCTATGGCAAATTAGTTGGGTAATGCTTCTCCGCCTCTTAAAAAAAGTGGCGAGATTAATCCCGTCGATAACTCTCTCAACTGATAATGATTTACTTGAATTTATTAAAAAGAGTTGTCGGCGGGATTAATCCCGCCGCTCTCTCGACGAGGAAGTACCGGCGGATTAATCCCGTCGCCTCTCTCGACGGGAAGTATCGCGGCGGGATTAATCCCGCCGACTCTCTCCAATGGTAGAGTTGACGGCGGGATTAATCCCCGACTCACTCGTCGGTAGAGTCTGGGCGGGATTAATCCCGCCCATCAGTTATATTAATAAAGCATGAGATATTATCTTTATACATAATTATGTATTATTGCATGCATATTATTAAGTAACGCAGTTATGATTTCTTAAAAATATTGCATAAACAGATATCATAAATAACCAATTATTTATGTGCAGGACAATATGTTAATACTGAGATAAAGTATGTCTTCTTCGGAACAACGAGATAGTTGGCATTGAACTGTGGAAGTTCGAGATGATAATGCATCATGTCACAATATTGCCCAAGATCTTGTGTTGTATGGGTGAACACCATTTCAAGCATGTTGAGTTCCGGAATGGAATTTGAGGAGGGTTCTCCTGTATTGTGAATTTGGATGAAGTCAAGGCTACACAGAATTACAGAGTCACAAACAAAATAGTAGCACGAGTTTCCAGATGATGGCTTGCCTGCTGTGATGGATGAGGTGATTCTCTTTCTTCATGAGATTGAGTTGGGAGAGGCATCATCACAGCTATAAATCCAATGGAAGCAGTGTCAGAAGAGAAACTAGGGTCCGACTTCGTGGGTGTAGTTGTGACAGAGGTTTCACCTAATGGCACATTGCATCCTGGATCCCTCGTGAGGTGGCGAACATCTGAATTAAGACGGCAAGATGGTTCAACATATTCTGGGTTGGATTTCAATAATAACAACCCGGAAGAACAACTCATATTTGAAGAGGTTCCTTGCATTGGTCCTATTGTAAGAAAAAGGCGATTCATGGGTTGCAGATCTTCCCCTGCAAGTTTCAGCAAGAGGGTGAAGATGGATCCTACATCTTCCGAAACTGTTGCAAGAAGAAGTGTTGTCAGATGGCAGACCGGAATGAAATTACCCAATGTAGACATGTCTTTCGTACGCTCACCCAAAAGCAAAGGCATGAGTTTGTATATGCTGCACTAACTGGGTGTATTGATGGAATGGCCTCGGACACAGGTTATCAGAGTACATCCATGGTATTTAATAAGGTGGCCATCTGCTTCAAAGCTTGGTACAGTATATACGGGATCCCAAAGACCACGTTCTACCGTCGGAGGGATGAGTGGCTAGATGGAGCGCGAACCTCAGTACATGGGAACACTGCTTGGTCAAAACCCGCTCTCACATTATGGCAGCCATAGAGATACTCAAGGCTTTTGTGGAAGCAAATGCAGACAGGATGCCTCACAAATGCCGAACCACAAATGCAGGGGTCAGGGAAAATCTCAAGGTTTTGCCTTCAATCTACACTCAATTGAAGCTGTGTGAACATGTGAACAAGTGCCTCAGCTTGATGGGGCTGCAAGCAATCTGCACTGGTACCTTCAACAACATATGGAATACTCATTTTAAGGATGTGGAGATTGCAAAACACTCTAGCTTTTCCAAGTGTGACACTTGTACATCATTGAAGGCTGCAGAGGCTTGTGCAAAAACCTTGGTGGAGATCACTGCCATTCAAAAGAAGATGGAGGCCCACATGATTGCACAACAAACTTGCCGGTCTCAGTACTATGCACACCGCATGCTTTCTGTGTCACGCCCATCAGAGTACCTGTGCTTGATCCATGACAAGATGGATCATTCAAAGACCAGCATTCCAAAGCTCGTTGCAACACCAAAGTGCCTTGGAAATGTCATGAAACTTCCGATTTCATTGACAGGTGTGCTAACACATGGACACGGTTGTGAGTCATATGGACACTTTTCACTTCCACATTGGTCTAGCGACTCCAATTTCACTATTGGGTCGTTGGCCATGTGTTTCAGAAACCTTGAAGCCCACTCACAGACAAGTCCTATCAGTGATCTCAAAGTGAAGAAACAACACCTTCAACCTTTACATATGCTCTCATGAACACGTCTGCACTTGAGGCTACTTGGGAATATGAGAGGCATTGTCAGCAGCCTGCACAAAAAAAGATGGCCCTGTTGAGAGTTCAGGTTTAGTGGAGGGATCTAGCTCAAATAGTGTACATGTGTCCTCAACATCAAATAAGCTTCCTCGTCATTTGCTTTTACAGATGGATAATTGTGCAGCGAGAACAAAAAAGGTAAATCATTTTACTTAAGGGTTTCTCAAGCTCATACTTACTTTTATTTTCTAGATATGTGCTAGCATACTTGTCAATGCTTGTTGCCAAAGGTGTGTTTGAAAATCACGCTCAGTTTTCTTATGGTTGGTCACACTCATGAAGATATTGATGCGTTCTTCAGCAAGGTCTCCAACTCTACAAAAAGGACAAGTGCACTTACCTTACCGCATATGATGAATCTTTTTGAAAATTGCATCTCCAAAAAAAGTTGTGCTTTGCTTGTGACTGAGGTGCCAGACTTCAAAAAATTTCTCAAGGAGTATATAAAAGAGGGGAGTGATTCTTTAGTTGGTCACCTTGTGCCGCTACAATTCTTTTTCTCCATACGAGATGGTATACCTATTATGCAGTACAAGTTACGGCCATCAGAGCAGGAGTGGTTACCGAAAGAGGGGTTAATGCTCTTCAAAAGTGGAGAGGATGGAAAGCCACTTCTCCCAGAAGGACAACCAGACCCTATTCCATTGAGTGCCCAGCTCAAGGAACAAGAGGTTATTATTGATGGCATCAAAAAATATGTGGCATGGGTTCAAAAATCGATGCCAAAGAATTCTGATAAGGCAACTGGTTACTCAGAACTATATAAGCATGTGGTGACTATTGGGAGACTGTTGTTCGAGAGTTGGAAGGGCCTACTGTCACAAGTACAGAATTGCAACACCCTTTTTGGCCTAAAACAAGGTGGCGAGAGGAGATTGAAATGACATCACTGAGCACAGACGACATAGAAGCCAGTAGTGATGTGGAAGTGCAAACCCCACACTTTGTTGGACAAAGGAACCAAAAACCTAAAGCATACTTTGATTGCTGCCAGGATCTTCAAAAACTAATGATGGTTCTCATTACTCCAGATGCGTCATATAATCAGCCTATTTGGATGGGTCAAATTATCGACACACCTGAAGTAATCACAAAAAATAGTATTGTTAAGGTTGCATGGTTCAAACCACAAAAAAGGCGACACGAGAAGGAGAGCGAAAGATATAATGGATGCCTAGAGAAAACATGGTCTCCCAATCAAAAAGACCCAGCATGTTTTATAAATGTTAAATCCATTCGATATGGGTGGATGTCAAGAAGCGTTGATAAAGTCACGATTAACAAAACTGCAAGGGAATGTATGTTTTTGAAGCTTAAAGCAATTACAAAATTATAAAATATCATATATTTAATATTCATAATTATTATAAACTCTTTAATATAGTACCAAATTGTTTACTTAACTATATAAATTTAAAAGATATGGAAGATTGACTATATTATTATATTATATATATATTATTACTACTACAAATTTTTAATTAATAATGTTATATTTAAATATTAATATTTTAATAACAACATCAATATTTATATAATGTACCTCTTATGCTCTTCCTTAATTGTTATATTAGGCAATATATTATATAATTTAATACTTCTACTTTTATAATGTTATTAATTTTTGTTCAATGAATGCTATAATTTATTAAAGGGTAATACAAAATAGAATATTCTAAAGAATATTCTTTTTCAAACATATATTCTAAAGAATATTCCTTTAATATTAGAAAATGCTAATTAAATAGCTAAAATTGCTAATTATTAGGAAATGGGACTATAGCCATGCCCATTTTAGTTAACTTGCATTTTTCATTCCCGCAAGTTCATTGCACCTGAGATCAACTACGATGTCTACAATAAGGAGCTGCTGGCGATCGTCAATGCCTTTGAGGAATGGTGCAGATTCCTTAAAGGTTCCCCGCATGTGGTTAAGGTGTATTGTAATCACAAAAACCTCCAGTATTGGGAAACAGCACGAGTTCTCAATCGGCATCAAGCGCGATGAGCACAATTTTTGTCCCGATTCCGATACGTGATTATTCATCGTTTTGGTCGTTTAAATGGCAAAGTAGATGCTTTATCTCGTCGCAGTTACTTAGCTCCAGTACAGGTGAAATCCCATTTGATCAACAAGAACAAGTTATTCTAAACTCTGACCAGTTGTTGGTGAACACGCTTTCCCGTTCTTTTGCTCCAATTGACACTTCATTTTTGGATCTAATCTGAAAAAGTCTTCCTCAAGACGAGTTTGCTCGTGATGTCCTTGCACATGTTCGACAAGTTCAGCCATTGTCTTCAGGTCATAGCTACAAAATTATGTTGCTTTCCATCTTCATAATGGGTTGTTGTACCACCACATCCAAATCTATGTTCCGAACGAGAACTAAGGTTGCGAGCTGTCCAACATTGCCATGACAACACAGCTGCGGGACATTTTGGCATTTGAAAGACGATTGAGCTGGTACGCTAGCAAGTGTCACAAAATCGCACAAATTTCTCAACATACATGCAAAGCCGAGGCCACCAGAACACACGTTGTACCAAGCTTCCTCATCATCAATCGATTGGACTACTACAGCCTCTTCCTATTGCTCAGCAAGCATGATCCTTCATCACATGGATTTCCTCACTGATTTACCACCTTCTAGAGGGTTTGATGCTATCCTAGTCATTGTTGATTGGTTCTCTAAGATGGCGCACTTTGTTTCTTGCAACAAGACATGTTTGGGTCCTGATGCTGCAGATCTGGTATACTGAGAGGTGTTCGTCTTCATGGTGTTCCTGATGAACTTGTCACTAATCGAGGTCCCAGTTCACTTCGGCATTCTGGCAGAGATTCCTAGATCAGCTACATATCACCGAGAAGCTGTTTATTGCACATCATCCTGAAACAAATGGCCAAACAAAGCACACAATTTAGACTCTGAAACAAATCTTCGTGTTTCATTTCTCATCTACAAGATGATTGGGTCGATCTCCTTCATGCTGCCAAGTTTGCGTACAACAACACGGCACGCTCATTCATAGTGTGTCGCCATTTTTCGCGTTTTCTAGTGTTCATCCTCGCTGGTCCTACAGCTTGCCCATGGTTCCTAGCCTTACCATTGCTACCGATGATTGTGTTGAGCATCTCCAATAGGTCCATGAAGAAGTGCAGCATCATCTTCAACACGCTCGGGATTTGCAACAACAAGCTGAGGAATGGGAACGATCATTTTCCAACCACATGGCCCTGTGACAATTCTTGACTCCAAGCTTGTTTGTGGTTAGCTTCATTATTTGTGGACTGGGTTGGTTATCCGCCCAACGAATGCACTTGGGAGCCTGCTTCTCATCTTGTTCATGCTCCTGATCTTGTTGCCGAGTTCCATCATCTTGTTCATGCTCCTGATCTTGTTGCCGAGTTTCATCATCAATATCCTGCAAAACCTGAACATTCATGCTCCTGATCTGTTGCCAAGTTCCATCATCAATATCTTGCAAAACCTGAACCAATGACTCTAAGCTTGTTTGTGGTTAGCTTCATTATTTGTGGACTGGGTTGGTTATCCGCCCAACGAATGCACTTGGGAGCCTACTGCTCATCTTGTTCATGCTCCTGATCTTGTTGCCGAGTTTCATGCTCCTGATCTTGTTGCCGAGTTTCATCATTCATGTTCCTGATCTTGTTGCCGAGTTTCATGCTCCTGATCTTGTTGCCGAGTTTCATGCTCCTGATTTGTTGCCGAGTTTCATCATCGATATCCTGCAAAACCTGAACGTTCATGCTCCTGATCTTGTTGCCGAGTTCCTGATCTTGTTGCCGAGTTTCATGCTCCTGATCTTGTTGCCGAGTTTCATCATTCATGTTCCTGATCTTGTTGCCGGTTTCATGCTCCTGATCTTGTTGCCGAGTTTCATCATTCATGTTCCTGATCTTGTTGCCGAGTTTCATGCTCCTGATCTTGTTGCCGAGTTTCATCATCAATATCCTGCAAAACCTGAACGTTCATGCTCCTGATCTTGTTGCCGAGTTATCATCAATATCCTGCAAAACCTGAACGTTCATGCTCCTGATCTTGTTGCCGAGTTCCTGATCTTGTTGCCGAGTTTCATGCTCCTGATCTTGTTGCCGAGTTCCTGATCTTGTTGCCGAGTTTCATGCTCCTGATCTTGTTGCCGAGTTTCATCATATGTTCCTGATCTTGTTGCCGATTTCATGCTCCTGATCTTGTTGCCGAGTTTCATCATCAATATCCTGCAAAACCTGAACGTTCATGCTCCTGATCTTGTTGCCGAGTTCCATCTCAATATCCTGCAAAACCTGAACGTTTGCTCCTGATCTTGTTGCCGAGTTCCTGATCTTGTTGCCGAGTTTCATGCTCCTGATCTTGTTGCCGAGTTCCTGATCTTGTTGCCGAGTTTCATGCTCCTGATCTTGTTGCCGAGTTTCATCATTCATGTTCCTGATCTTGTTGCCGAGTTTCATGCTCCTGATCTTGTTGCCGAGTTTCATCATCAATATCCTGCAAAACCTGAACGTTCATGCTCCTGATCTTGTTGCGAGTTCCATCATCAATATCTTGCAAAACCTGAACCAATGACGTGCAGTGCTTGTAATCGAAGGGGGGATAGTGTAGGATTATGGGTTAATTTTTACCTTTCACAGGACTTGAACTTGAGACCTTTCCGCTAAACACATATGTGTTAGCTAATTTGTTCGTATGATCCTGGATGTTGAATTACACCATCAACAGCAAGGCATATATTCATACATATGTTCCAAACCAGTTGTGCACCACACATTCAAGACCAGTTGTGAACCACACAATCCTCAAGACTTCATATATATAAATAGGGTTCCAGTTCCAGGTTTTTCAGAATCATTCAACACCAGTCTTTGGCCTTGTGTTTCATTTTATATTCATTTTTTCTCTTGAATATAATCTCATCCTTTCAGCTCAAAGGTTCCGCCCTTGTTTAAAAGTTTTGCCCTTTGCATAAGGTTGTGACAATCGATACTGAAGCAACATACAACTTCATATTGACTAGTCTAGCTCGTCGATTGAATTTGGATGTAATAAAGATGTGTGAAATAAAGATCAATTTTAGAAAAGGTTCTCAAAATACTAATAATATAACAAGGGCAGTTCCTGTCCAAATCAAAGGTTGGAAGGCTAAGCTAAACTTAGTTGTCTTGAATATGACGGGGTTTGACTTTGTTTTGGGTATGAAGTGATTCCATAAATATGTAATCAAAATGAGAGGTTCCGGAGATAATCGAATCACGCTTGCAACTGATAAAGAGGACATTAAAAAAACAACGCTCAAAATGGAAACGCTAATTGATAAGGATTGAAATCCTATGTTTCTTACCTTAACTCAGTTGCGTAAGGCGATTAAACATTGGGAACGTGTATTTTTGCATGGTTTTGGATATTGTTAGAGTCAAAATAGGAGATGGTCAAGAATCTATTCTTGAACCTATTTAGAAGTCTTGAACATGTTTAAGGACGTGTTGCCAGAAGACTTGCTGCCCGAGTTACCTCCACGTCGAGCTGTGGACCATGATAGAGATTTTGCTAGGTTCGTCTCTACCGGCAAGAGCCCCATATTGGTTGAATCCTCAAAAGTTAGTAGAATTGAAGAGACAGCAGACAGAATTGATTGGTCGAGGACACATTCGACCTAGTCGATTGCCGTATGGTGCACCCGTCTTGTTTGTAATGACAAAGGATGATACGATGCAAATGTGTGTGGACTATCGAGCATTGAACGCAATAATTATCAAAAATAATATCCTCTTCCACGAGTGGACAACTTATTTGATAGGCTATCGAAAGCAAAGTATTTTCAAGAATAGACTTGAGATCTAGGTACCATCAGATTCGTATAGCAGAGAATAACATTAAGAAGACCACTTTTTGAATGCGTTAGGATCATTTGAGTTTCTAGTCTTGCCATTTGGGTTGTGCAATGCTCTAGCAACTTCTTGCATAATGATGGATGATGTGTTTAAAGACTATCTAGATGAGTTCATGGTGGTGTATATTGATGACATTCTGGTTTTCAGTTCGACAATTGAGGAACCTGTGGAACACTTAAAAAGAGTGTTTCAGAAGTTAAGAGAGAACTAGTTGTATGCTAAAGAAAGCAAATGTGCATTTGGTCAAACCAAGATAAAATTCTTGGACACTTGATCCAAGTGGGGAGGTTGTCATGGATCCAAATAAAATTCAAGTTATTACCGAGTGGATGACTTTAAAAAGACGTGCATGAAGTTAGATTATTTCTTGGTCTGACAAGGTATTACCGAAGATTCATAAAGGGTTACTCGGAAATAGCAGCCCCATTGACAGATCTCATGAAGAACATTCCATGGCATTGGACTCCAAAGTGCCAATGTGCATTCGTCAAACTCAAAGACGCTATATTTCTGAGCCAATTTTGCAATTGCAGATCCCTTTGAAGTAGAATGTGACGCTTCCGACTTTGCAATTGGTGTTGTATGTAACATAAAGGACATCCAGTGTCTTTTTTTCCGAAGAAGTTGGATGTTACACAAACTCAATGGCCTATTCACAAAAAGGAGATGTATGCTATTGTTGCTTCCTTGAGTATTAGCATTTTATCTTTCAAGTCATGGCACTATGGTTTGGATAGATAGTGTAACTCTAAGGTATTTTGAAACGCAGCCGAAGCTATCGCCAAAGTATGCTAGATGGCAGCAGAAGTTGGCACGATTTCAACCTGAAATCAGACATAAGGTGGGAAAGGACACAGTAGGAAGGGTCATCTTCATATTATTTCAGCACCATGTCAGCTTTGGTGAATGAATTTGTGACGGCGTATCCTTAGGACAAGTTTGCTAAGGAGGCTTTGAGCCTGGTGGCAAAGAGGAAATAAGTTCATCAATTACGAAGAGGTATATTCTAGCAGGAATAGAAAGTCGAATGGATACACTCAAACAGGCACATTTGCAATATGAGATAGAGTTTATTATAAAGAAAAGAGACTCTATGTTCCAGAAGGGACATGGAGGGAGAGGTTGTTAAGAGAGCATCACGACGTTCCTTTGGCATGACATGGTGGAAGGCATAAGACGTTGGCTTTGTTGAAACAGGAATTTTATTGGCCGGTATGATAGACGATGTTGCCAAGTATGTTAAGACAATGCCTAACATGTCAACAAGTGAAGAATCAATTGCAAAAACGAGTTGGGAAGTTACAGTGTCTACCGATTTCAGAGCGGCCATTTCAAAGTGTTACTTTGGACTTTATCATGGGATTGCCAAATCTTGTGGTTTTAACATGCTCATGGTGGTAGTTGATCAATTTTCAAAGATTGCTCATTTTGTTCCAACTGTAGAGACAGTGAATGCAAAACAAGAAGCAAAGTTGTAAGAGTGCACGGCTACCAGAACGATGATCTCAGATCGGAATCCTCGATTTATGGGCAAGTTTTGGGAACATTGTTTAAGCAATTTGGTATGATGTTGAAGTTCAGTACAGTCTACCATCCGCAAACTGATGGTCAAACGGAGAGGGTGAACTGACAAGTCGAGGACTATCTCAAATGCTATGTTCAAGGTGAACAACTTGATTGGGCTAAAGACTTGGATATGGCTGAGATATGTTATAATAACTCAACACACATTGCGATCGGATGTAGCCCGATGGAAGTGTTAACTGGGAATAAGGGTGGTATTCCTCAAAGTATGGTGTTACCAAAAGACGATGTCAATTGAGTTCCCTCTATAGCAAAATTCACTAGACAGTTGTATCGGACATGGGAAGCTACTCGTTAAGCAATGGCTACAGCACAAGAAAGTATCGTCAGCAGTACAATAAGCATTGACAAGATGTAGAATATCAGGTTGGGGATATGGTATTGTTGAGTACCAAAAACCTAAAGGTTCTAATGACTCTTTTGAAGAAGTTTCTATCGCACTACATAGGTCCATACAAGGTGGTGAAGCGAGTAGGGAAAGTGTTTATGAGTTAGATCTTCCTCTAGAGTTGGGAACAATACACAATGTGTTTCATGTCAATTTGCTCGAGCCATTCCACAAGGATGAGAAACATCCGCAAAGATATGAAAACTTACGTCCCCCTTGAGTTGGTTCATGAAGGTACGGAGTACGAAGTCGAATCCATATTGGGCAAAAGGAAGGTTTATGGACCGCAAAAATAAGTTTGAGTATCTCATCAAATGGAAAGGCTATCCAGCGTGCAATCAACATGGGAACCATTGGAGAATTACAAAAGCGATGGAGTTGGTGAATGAGTTTGTGGCAAGGTCTCAAACTGATTAAGAAATAAAGTTATTTCTTTTTAGTCTAGGGGCCGACAACATTAACTAGAGGCCTCTGATATAAATTCTAGTTAACTAAAAAAATTAACTAACTTGTTGTCTGTGTCTTGTGATAGACTTTGCAACGTGCAAAAGGTCTCCAAATGAATTCTTATTGCAGGTGGTACCTCCAGCAGCTGAGTTGTCTCAGTGAACGACGTTTTGAAGTATTTGGCTTCACGTAATGTAAGGGGGGTAATAAAACTTGTGAACTTTTTGTTACTCCGCATAGAATGATTAGTGTTAGTTTTCATTTAATTTTTCTTAACCTACTCTAGTCTTGGAGTTAGACTTCAATGAGGACATTGACATTCTTAAAGGCGGGGAGTGTGTCATAGTTTTTACTATGACTCACCCTTTATTTGGGGTTTGACTGTTGTTACCTACTAGATTATATGACGAACCCTAGATGTAGAAGAAACAGGCCCGCATAGTGCACTTGGGTATCTAGTGATGGTCCGGCGGGTGTCGTTAGGTATTTGCAAGAAACTCTAAGTGAAGCTAACACTTCCATTTAAAACTCCCCCGTTTTGATGTTCCAGATTAGGGTTTTTTGCAAAGTATAGCTTGTCAAAATAAGGGTTAGGGACACCCTAGGGTTGACCTAACCCTAGGGTTGCCCTAACCCCCCCTAGGGATTAGGTTTAGGGTTAGGTTAGGACAACTCATTTTCTCTAAGGGTGCATTTCGTGCCAGCCCACTTACTCATTAGGAAAACAGGGGGGGGTCCATCACATAAATAAGGTAGAGTATATGTAGTGAGGCTTCCTGGGTTCAAAAGAGAGCTCGTTAACCTCCTACCGGTGCAAGCTAAGCTTGTGTCGTCGAGGCGCAACCCTCTGTTGTGCCGCCCTAACTTCCATACGACAGGGGTACGTCCCACCTTTGGGTTAGACTATCCTTATCGTTGGCAGGATCACGCCTTTGTGACGAGGGTACGTTACTTCTAAGGAGTTAGTCACATTCTTTGGCACGAAAACCTACTCGCATGCTCAAAAGGCATTGCCCAAGTTCATGTTTCGCAGAACTAGTGGTTTAGGCTTTGCTTCGGCCGCCTCAACCACGCCAAGCTAACGATACCTGTAGTTCGGCTAGTCCACGTGTCCTGATTCACAAGGTGAGCCTCATTCGTGGACTTGGTTAGCTAGGGGTTTAAGTTCCTAAGGTTGGGTTCCTAATACGGGTTACTTTACCAGATTTCATGGGGTTTTCAGAGAGGGGTTTACAGAGGGGATTCCAGGGTTGGCACCTGGCAAGCCGCCTTTGTAGCACCAGGTAAAAACTCTGACAATTGCCATGTTAACATTTATAAGATATATCTTG
Source organism: Selaginella tamariscina (assembly GCA_003024785.1). NCBI lineage: Eukaryota > Viridiplantae > Streptophyta > Lycopodiopsida > Selaginellales > Selaginellaceae > Selaginella > Selaginella tamariscina. The sequence continues at coordinate 28,483 of PUQB01000963.1, forward strand.
CTTATAAAACAAGAATATGTTCATTATACAAATATCATAACCATGCACTTGCATTACTAAAAATATAACAAGTGTGGAGACTTCTCTCCTAAACATTCTCTTTCTCTCATGCACTACTCTATATTCTTCTCCTCTCCAACCCCTCTAGCCCAATTAAATCTTCTTCTCCTTTCCTCTTCATACCAACCATCATAACTATCTACTTCCTACATGCATAGGATCCTTCTTACCACTGTAGGATTCTTTTATCATTATAAGATTTTTCCTATCATCATAGATTTTCCTGTACACATGATTTTCCTATTGTCCCTTTCTTACTAATTATTCCTCCATTATAGAAAAGTTCTACATATGCAATTTTTTATATGCTATATTTTTGGTCTCTAACACCTTAAAGATTTGCAATGTCTTCATTGCAACTATCATATGCCTTCCTTATGATGTTGACCTTCATGGTACTCTAGATTCTCTTATTTGTACTTTTGAAAGTTTTTTAATTTCTTAGTTGGAAGTTGATACTTTGAATTGTAACACTTGATTTTTATATTTTGTTCTTTAGGCTCAGTATTTGCTTTCTCTTCCTGTTTCTTTGGCTTATTTTATGTATCTATATTCACTTACTACAAAGGATCTACGATTTATATTCTACATGCTGTTCCTGTAAATTAATTTCATATGGGATTGCTTTATAGAACTTTTCATATAATCCAAGCATATTACTTTTCTTTTACTAAATAGTTTTATTTCCTTTCAATAATATATAAAGGTCTATGTCTGTTAAGACCTTCAGATTAGGATATGCTTTCACCTCTTCCTAATCATTTAACCCATTAAACTAATCATATCCTTCTAAAACAAGAGGTCAATTTTTCTTTTTAATATACCTCTTAGTATGATTATAAATAACTGATTTACCTTCTCCTTCTCCCAGCGTCATCTTTCACGTTCCCCAACCATACATAACTTTGACAGATTTCAACTAAGGTATGCCCAATAACATGGTATATAGGTAAAAGGATAAGCTCACTAGGTTGGGAAAACAACTTGGTTATATGGGATAAACTCATTAGGTTAAAGATAACAGCTTGGGTAAGGGTTATTAATTACACCAAATTAAGAATAATAACTAGATTAATAGTCATTAAATAGGCATGATTAAACATAGAAGCTTAAGGATAAACTCATTAAGTATAACAATTGGGTTAAGGGTTTGGTTTAGTAATAAACTTAGGATAACAATTATGTTAAGGTTCATCTTAAATTCTATCTAATGGTTATCATAAATCTTAAATGTGTATAATTAACACCACATCTTACTACATCAGGCATGAATTATGCATGACCATGCATGAAGGGATAAACTCACTAGGTTTAGGATAATAATTGGGTTAAGGCAAGTTAAGTATAACAACTAGGTTAAGGGTCTAACTTAACAGGTTAAAGATAACAACATGGTTAAGGGTTCTTGAATAGTTAAGCCCAAGCATGAAAGTAGTTTAGGGATATAAAGAATAATAATTTAGTTAATGATCATTAAATAGGTAAGTCTAACTCAAGAATAAACTCATTGGATTAAGAATAACAATTGAAAATAAATCAAATTAAAAATAACAACTAGGTTAAGGGTCCAATTTAAGAATAAACTCACTAGGTTAATAATAATAATTAAGTTAAGAGCACCAGGTTAAGGATAACAATTACGTTAAAGGTCATTAAATAATTAATCCTAAACATGAGTAAACTCATAAGGCTAAACATAACAACTAAGTTAAAAATCTAGCTTAAAAAAGAAACTCACCAAGTTAAGAATAACAAGTCAAGAATTTGATTTAGGGATAAACTTATTAGATTAAAGATAACCACTGGGTTAAGGGTCCATAATTAATAAATGCAACTTATTTATTAAATAATTAAGCCCACCGATAGTGAGCATTTGTAGTATCTATATAAGAATAAAACACATCATTCTCTCATAAGGGTTTTATACACAACATCCTTGCGTTTGCGTATAAACCCATCCTTGCATATAACAACATTGATTTTCCACTAGACAAATAGAGAGCCAACAACATATTGAATTTGTTACCATTCTAATTTGTTAAACAAGGTTTAAAATTAAAATGCAATTTGTAGGATAATACATTCTTAATACATACTAACCCAAAACTTCTAGAAAAGTCCAATATAAATCCTCTAGTTAGTATATATCCTTTTAAAACCTTCGCTTTACATTATTAATTTTAAAATATGTAATATATATTACATGATTGATTTTAAAAAATCTTTAATATA
>PUQB01000963.1:32355-66723 GCA_003024785.1 Selaginella tamariscina
AATAATTTAATATAAATTTTAAATTTTATATCCAAGGATGGGAACTTACTGGTTTTGTAACAAAACTTATGTATTATTTTATGTAGCTTATGTTTTGTTAAGTTTAATTGTGACTGTCAAACAGAGCATATTCTAAGGTGGATTTGTGTATGTAAACGTTTTTAAGACATTAAGAAACTAAGTAATATTTATATTAATATAATAAAGCATATTGGTAAACATTTTTTACCGATAATAATTAAATATTTTGACTTAATGAAATATATATACTTTATTTTCTCACAACAATTTATTATGTTAAGTTAATTTAATCTATATTTATGCATTCTCTACTAAAATAAATTAAAAACCGCACCATGCATCCTAATCAATAATGATTATACTTTTTTAATTTAATAATTTGGTGTTAATAAAGTTTTTAAATTTTATATCCAAGGATGAGAACTTATTAGTTTTGTAATAAAACTTATGTATTGTTTTATGTAGCTTATGTTTTGTTAAGTTTAATTGTGACTGTGAAACAGAGCATATTCTAAGGGCGTGTGTATGTAAACGTTTTTAAGACATTAAGAAACTAAGTAATATTTATATTAAATAATATTTTAACTAATTTATTAAGTTATATTTATGTTAAATAATAAAATGCAAGTGTACATAAGAGGTTTGGAAGGTCGGAAACTGTATAGAAGTATATCATTATTCATCCATTAAAGAATATGTTTAATATGTTATATTAACCATTGTTAAAATATATGCATGTTGTAACTAAAGTGGGCATGATACATGAAAATGGGAATATAAAATAAATTACTAATTAATACTTAAGTTTTAATTATTAATTAATTATTTAATTAATATGTAATTAAGCCTTAAATATTAATTAATTAATAAATTAATCCTTTAATAACCTTACTTAGTAAGGAATATTCCTAAAATATCTTAGAATATTCATATTATTCTTTGTTCTAAAAATTTATAATAATTAAAAATACTATCAAACATAATACAAATGAAATCATTTCTTATTAACATGTTAATTTATTTATAAATGTTTTCTTCCTCATTTTGTCTAAATCATCACTCTCCGGATTAATCGAATCATTTTTATGGTTATAGTTTTCTTAATACTAATGATAGTACGTGAACCTGTATTTCGGTCAATATCTTGATGTTGTTGCCACCACCTAACACTCTCACGAATGCAATTGGGAGTTGCCATCCTTGTTAATACATAAGATGTGATAAGACCAGTCTGATAAAGGCTCATTAAAAATGACGTTCCTTAAGAATAATATTATAAAGCGCCCGTTGCTATCCTTCATTTTATAAAACTCAAAATCACGAGAAAGAAAAGCTTCAGAAATGTTTGATACGGTGGATATGCTCACAAAAGTTTTTGAGATTCTTCTTTCTGAGGCACGTATCCAAGTAGTTCACTAGCTCATCCATGGTATCGGTATCAGAATATGATCGAAAGTGATTGGATGAATACAAGCAATGTTTTGGTTGAGCATAGCCTTCTGAGGAGAGTCGTCTACCACTAAGATATGTGTGTTCTTCATTATCCTTAAGTGACTGATCTCCCCATGAGCCCAATTAATCTTTCATTCTTGAAGAAGTATGGCTTGCTTTCCTTTCTTATATTGTGAAATTCGAGAGGTTTATAACATATTCGTGGTCAAAAATCCAATCTTTACGAATCACCTCTTCTGCAACACTACAATGTTTCTTAAGCAAATTCAAGCGGTGTTAAGTTATGTGAATCTGCATGCATGACCAAATCCCCACAAGCACCCATCTCCTTAAGCTTTTGAAAGAGACGATCCAACCCTGGACGAAAAATAATATCATATCGAAATTTACCATGACAAGGAATGAAATCTCCTTGTTTGATTTCTTTTTTCTATCCTCGGGCCTTTGTCGATGAAGCAGAACACCATTGACATCCAACAACACAATATGGCCATGGTAACATGGGTAGCGTTGCCTCTTGAATACTTTGCAAATCACTTGTTTGCTCCCTTTCACATTTATCCGTTGCCTATCTCGTTGCCTATCCCTTTATCATTTAATTGTACATCATCCTTACAAGATTCAGATATTGCATGCGCTGAAGAAATTGATTTCGGAACTGAAGCCAATAAAATATGATGAAAAAACTGAAGTGGCCCCATGGTAACGATGTTTTGAGCTGCATTATTATCCATTTCCTGCATGAACTCTGTCATTCTGACATGTGGCACAAGAAATTTCGCCAAACCCCTCTCTTACCTCATGGCAATGCTGAAAATCCATGTTCTCAATTTTCATTACATCTGCAAAATGATAATTAGCTGACCTTAAAATTATCAAGGTATATTATTTACCTTGTTAATGTGTGACCCATGTTTGAACTAAAAGCTTCATTAATCCTTGAGAATTTATTTTCTGTACAAATATAAAGAAATATACAAAAATGCCTTATGTTACACTCATTTACAACTATTCGTCACTCTAAGAACTCATTAACAATTCTTCTTCGCTATTACCTTCTGAGTGAGGCGAAGAAGGTCTAGCCGCTTGTGAGATGGTTCATGATCTTCCGTATCTTCTGTTGATGTTTCCATGGGTAATGGAGTGTGTGAATGTTCTGTACTCCTCGAGATAACTTCCGGTCTAATATCTGATTGAAGTTCGTCCTCAGACTCCGACATTGAACCAGATTCGTCTTCAGAGCTATCGCACTTATCGGAGGGAACTTTCTCAAATACTCCTTATGGGTTTGTTGGGGTAGTCAGTTGAGAACCTCTCTATCCACTTGTTCAGGTCCTCAACCATGGTCTTATCCTTTTCAACGGCAAACACACATGTATCCGAAGGTAACACTCCTTCAAGACGGACCCCCTAGTGCAGTAGTCAAAAACCCATGCATCACTGTGAGGACCCCTGATCAAGTTGACGATGCTCCGTGCCGCTTGACTTGTAATGTTTGGATAACGTACATTGCCGAATACGTCACTCTAGCTATCGGTGTATCGGATGGAGGTTCAGGGCCGTTGGAGTGCAAACAGATGCCTGGCCAGTCATTTGGAAGTTTAAATTGTTTGGCGCATTCCTAACAACCAAGTGAACAACCGTATCAATGCACTTCGGATCACATCATTCATATAAAATCCTGTCCAACGATGTTTATTCTTCTTGGCAAAGGCGAAGGCAAAAGTATCGGTGACATGAGCAAGAATCAAGAAATAAATACCTGAAAACGTAGGTATCAGTGAAGATGCAAGCATGAATTCAAAATAAATACCTTCTTTGTACATGCTTGCACGGCTAAGTTTCTCCACCAAATCCTCTAGTGCCTGTCTGTCGAAGGATTTTTTGACACCCGCCGATCCATGAACAATTGAAACGGTTTCCTACAAGCAGTGATGTTACCCCATAAAGTCTCCGAATCCAACAACAAACATCTGTAGGGCTTGTCGTGATTCGTAGCATCCTCCTTTATAAGGTTCAATCGGTTCTCCGCTGCTGAAGGACTGCCATAAGAGAAGGCGTCATGCAATGTTCTCCTTTTTGGCGTTGGCGTGCAATAGATTCTTGCCCAGATCTTCCGATTGATTCACCCATTCGACAAGCATATCATCGTTTGTCACATGCAAATATTTCTGACCTCTTCGTATGTTGAAGCCGAGGTCCAACCCAGTTTGTGGCAGTGTATTCCCAACCACTCCTTGAAGTGCCTGACCGTCTTCAACTCCATTGCCTTGAGATGAAAAGGAGAGGTGGGGCTGCTGTTGTTAATCTGTAGTTTGCCATCAATCACCAAATCAGCCAAGACTTCCATCTCCTCCATCGTTGTTCCATTTAAAGGCTTCAACCATGTGAGCTTGAAATCGTTGTCTACATCCTTTGTAGATTGAACAGACTTAGCCTTCGGCGTCTTACTGGGTTTCTTTGCAGACTTCTCTGAGGGCTCCCTTCACTTGTCTGCTTCTTCTTCAGTGTTCCTTTTGAAAAGGATTCCATAATCCCCAACCATTTGGCAAAGATCCTATCCTCGGGACAAGAAATCAACATCATCAAAAAGGATGTTTCCTTCCCCCCACCTGGGCAAAATCAACTGCTACAATTTCTTCAACTCTCTGAAAAAAAGAGACAGATTAATATACCGGCGAGATAAATCCCGCCCAAACAATTTGCTTACCCGGTATCGCACATTGTGTATTCCTGCAATAGCTCTTTGTGGTCGCTAAGAGATTCCCACACACTCGCGTGTGTTTGAACTTCTCCCATATTTTGCTGTTGTAGTGGTTGGTGTCAGCAGCGTCCCATTCCGCCGATAACTTATGGTACTGCTCGATTGTGAGATTCGGCTTAGCTAAAAACGCCGATCTTTTTGTCAGCTTCTCACGGGTATGCTCGAAAGTTTTGTTGCCATCATTCCTTTGTTGTGTTCATCGAGAAGTCGTTGGGCTGCCGTTATTATGTGCTGGCCATAATGATGTAGTACTTGATTGATTTTCTATTCTCGTCTGAATCTTCATGATTTGTTCTGGTGTTGTGATCACACTTTGTTAGCGCCTTTGTTTCTTTCGTAATATGGGCACAAAACAGCATTATGTGGAACGGTGTAAGAATTGTCGTCCTTCATCTTCTCCATGAGCTCAGCTATACGTTCCTGGTTGAGTGGCATGTAATTGAAGTTTGGGTTGACGCTGCAATACTTAACCCTACACTCATAAATCCTATCATCCAACATCATTTCCTTGTGGCTTATTGCAGCATGGGATGTCACATGTGCAGCTGACAAAAAACTGATGATTTTCTTTTATGATCGTGTTGAACCGTAAAATCCTACATCAAGCCCGTATTAAGGGTCTACCAGAATAAGATAGAGAAAAGATTAGTCATCAGAAGGTCGGGAAAAGGATAAGGATGGCAAGGTGTATAGTAGGCAGCAGTACTATGGATCCCGTCACAGTACTGAGAAGAAGATCAGTATACTACATAACAGAAAGACGAGTAAGAGATAGACATATTGAGAGAGAAAGGAAACTTATATTATGTTCGTACACGGCACATGGTACAAAATAACAATATACTCGGGATGCTCTTATAGTCCTAATCTGGTCTATTTATACCCATACTCTAGGTCCCGTACTAGCAGTTATCACAACTGCCTCCCAACCTTATCCATTCTATTACTGTAACTCCTTATCCTTATCCAAAAATGCCGTACTCCGCTGGTATCATATTGCGGTGATGACCTGTATTACGGTATTGCGTTAGTAACTCGTATTCCGATATATCCTTCTCACTCTCGGTTTTCCACAATATATATATTTTTGATATTTTCCTATTATATTGCCCATGAAATAACAAGAAATTCTACCAATGTCTAACTATACTCTTAACAATCCGAATCAACATGTGTGATCCCGATTGATGCTGTTCTAATGTTCTTGGCACATTCTTCCAGCTCCCAAAGTTTTTTAAGCAAATTGAATGTGATCTGTAAAGAACTTGAGACCAAGCCACCCTCTCAATCTCCCTAATGATGTCGCTGTGTTCTTCTTTAATATGAAGAGGGACATTGCTCCACTTGTGATGTTCTGTATTGTGAAGCAATCTCTGCTGATAATACACCTACTCGATGAGTCTAAAGATCTTCGAAGTAGACATTTAATTGGATCCCCTCCATAGATGGGCTTTCGTTGAGTTGAAGAAGAACTCCATGATCAACATCATTAGTGAACACGTGAACATCATTATCCACAAGTCGACAAGACCACCCAAGATTAATGTTGTAACTGGCAATCTCTGGATCCGAGAACGTGACATTGGATAGAACAAGGCATATGTGTCGAACATCGTTCAATCTGGGTTCGCAACATACTTTCGGATGCTTGACTAGCACATCTACTTTCCATTGTTTTACTTGTCCATGTGATGTGACAAAGGTTAGTTTGACAACAACCATGGTTGCTCCAATGCGCTTCTCGTTTAATGGCCAAGTTGATTCCAGAAATCCCCTGCCCATCTCTTCTCCTACTCTCGTCTTCAATGTCACCTCAATTCCACATCTGAATACAAAAATGATTAGTACATATCCGAATATAACAGATTTTATTTTAATTTTTACCCAGAATTTGACGCGACGACTCCATATTAATGACTGAATCTCCTTGCTTAATCAAATCGTCCTTCTGCAAATTAATACACTATGAATACAAATCATATAAAAACCCAATATACAAAAATAATACACTGATAAATTTACATAAACCCTGCTTTGTCTTAGAGAGAAGTGGACGGGATTAACTGTCCAAAGCTCACATTTGTGATAGTGCAAAAGACAGATAAATTTGGTTTTAGAACCACCACAAATGTGAACTTTAGACAATTTTACATAGTTTACTGGCTTTTACTCAAAATATTATGATAAGATAATAAAAGTAAATAAAATAGGTATGCAACTTATATATACTAATACACATATATATTCACATGTAAGGTGGGGCAGGATTAATCTCACACCCCTTCTATGCCTCCTGAAATGGTGGGCGGGATTAATCTCCCACCTTTCTGGAGCCCTGAATGGGTGTGCAGGATTAATCCCGTCCCCTTCTCGGTCTCAAAGAGATTATTTGGCACACCCCTTCAGTGGCTTTAGAAAGGTGGCGGGATTAATCTTGCCCACCATGTAAGGGATGGTGAAATGGATCTCGCCACCCTTCTCAGTCCCCTCCATTAATATATTGTAAACCTTTACGTCTCAGACAGAGACATTTGGGATTGGTTTGACTCACTAATGAAGGAAAAAAAAAAAGGGTGGCGGGATTCATCCCTTCACCAAGCATAAAAGGGTCGGCGGGATTAATCCTGTCGCACGCCCATGCCCTGCGCGGAATGGGGCGAGATTAATCCCGTGCCTAGGCCCCTCACACAGCTCATTGGCGGCGGGATAAATCCCATTGGATTCCGTGCAGGGCATGGGTGTGCGGCAGTATTAATCCTGCCGCCTAGGCCCTCACGTAGGCCATGGGCAATGGGATTAATCCTGCCACCCTCTACGCAAGCCATGGGCGGCGGGATTAATCCTGCCGCTCATGAGGCTAACCGAATAGCCTGCATGAAGGGCGGTGAGATTAATCCCGTTGCTCATGACCTGCATGAAGGGCCTCGGTGGCGGGATTAATCCCGCCGCTCATGAGGGTAACGGATGAGCGGCGGATTAATCCCGCTGCTACACACACACATATATATGTATATGTATATGTGTGTGTAGGAGAGTGTGTGTGTGTGCCAGAGATAGACAAATGAGATAAAATTATAGTGATACACACACACATATATGTATATGTATATGTATATCGTATGTGTGTGCTAAATAAATTAAATTATACAGATACACACACACATATATATGTATATATATATGTATATACAGGAGTGTGCGTGTGTGTGCGAGAGATAGATAAATAAATAAATTAAATATAGATACTGATACACATAATATATGTATGTATATATGTATATAGGTATATATATAATTATATATATATGTGTGTGTGTGTGTGTGTGTGTGTGTGTGTGTGTGTGTATGTATATCGTGTGTATGCGTGTGTGAATAAATTAATAAAATTATATAGATACACAAACACACACACACACATATATATGTGTGTGTGTGTGTGTGTGTGTGTGTGTGTATGTATAGGAGTGTGCGTGTGTGTGCGAGAGATAAATAAATAAATTATATTATTAAGATACACACACATATAAAATATATGATAAATAAACTCAGGAGTGTGCATGTGAGAGAGAAAGAGAGATCTCACTTGTGTGTGAGAGAGAGGGAGATTTCATAGCCGCCGCTTTGCTTCTTGAAACCCTAAGAATATACCTAAACCCTAAAAGGAATAGAATATATATTAACCTTAATCAAATAAGAATATACTTAAACCCTAAAAAGAATAAAAAATAGATTCACCCAAAACGAATATTCTTTTATTATATTATCAGTATGTGCGTGTGCGTGGGTGTATCACATACACCCCCAAGAATAAAAATCATGCAGGGGTTTAACATGTGTGTGTCCATGAGAGTGTTAAAGTTTCATGTGTAGCAATACATATATACACACATAGTATAGACATACATACATATTAGTACATAATATTAGAGAGACAGAGTACATATTATGGATCATGCATTGTGTGTATGTATGAGAGAAGAGAGACAGTACATATATGGATCATGCATGGTGTGTATGTTTGAGAGAAGAGAGATAGTACATATTAACATGGATCATGCATGGTGTGTATGTTTGAGAGAAAAGAGATAGTACATATTAACATGGATCATACATGGTGTGTATGTTTGAGAGAAGAGAGACAATACATATTAACATGGATCATGCATGGTGTGTATATATGAGAGAAGAGAGAGAGTGTTAACAAATTAAATTCATACACATTGCATATATTAGTACACATATATACATACACATGTGTATACACACAAACATACATACATAGTACATGTGTAAATTCAATGGTTTAGGGTTTAGGGTTTAGGATGTGCATGGTGTGTATGTATAAGAGAAGAGAGAGTGTTAAAAAATTAATTTTGTACGCATTGCATATTAGTACACATATATACATACACATATTATACACAGATATATATACATAGTATATAATATTGTAACATCAGTACATATTATGGATCATGCATGGTGTGTATGTATGAGAGAAGAGAGATAGGCTACATATTATGAATCATGATCATGCATGGTGTGTATGTATGAGAGTGCATGGTGACACTGTGTATGTATGAGTAACAAATTAAAATCGTACACATTGCATATATTAATACACATATATACATGCACACGTTTATACACACAGACATACATATATATTACATGTGTAAATTCAATATGTTACATATACACAGACCGAGTACATATAGATCATATATGTGTTGAACATGATGTTTTTCAATAAACAAGCAACATATTTCTCAAGTTTGGTTTAGGGCAATGTGCATGTGTGTGCATATGTGTCTAATGCAAGTGCACGTGTATATATAAATTTATGATTGTGTTTATATATGTGTGCAAAACAAACATCGAATAATTAAAAAAATAATATTAATAAACACACTATGAACATATTTTAAATTATACATAATAATATATGATTTTATCTCATATATAGTTTTAATAATATATATTAATTTAATATTGATAATAAGGTTTAACACTGGAATATTCTTGAAATAATAAGAATTTAACTGAGAAAATCCCATTAATATATACAAATATAGATTAAGTATTAAAATAATTAACTAAATTAATTATGATAATCATGTTTAATATTGGAATATTCTTGAAATAATAAGAAAATAATAAAGAATATCCCATTAATATAAAGAAGATTAATTACTCGAGTAATTAAGAAAATGATATTAATATACACACTATGAACATATTTTAAATTATACATAATAATACATCATTTTATCTAATATATAGTCATATATAGTTTTAATAATATATATTAATTTACTATTGATAATAAGGTTTAACATAGGAATATTCTTAAAATAATAAGAAATTAATTGAGAAAATCCCATTAATCTATACAAATGTAGAATAATTACTGAAATAATTAAGAATAAGACTAATTTAATTATGATAATCAGGTTTAATATTGGAATATTCTTTGAATATTAAGAAAAATAATAAAGAATATCTCATTAATAGTAGGAAATGTAAATTAATTACTCGAGTAATTAAGAAAAAATATTAATAAACAGGCTATGAATATATTTTAAATAATACATAATAATATATCAATTTATTTATTGTATATATATATATATATAATATATATATATATATATTATATATATATATATATATATAATATATAATATAGAAACTTAATAATATATACTTGAATATTAAGAATGTAGAATAATTACTAAAATTTCGTAATATTAAATAGCTTGAATCACTTAAATAACATTAAATGCACACTCATTAGAATTGAAGAGTATATATGTCAGAGTGTCGGTTATTTGTATAAACTCATCTTAAATTTTATTTTCTGTTCTTTTCAAAAAAATTTGAATTTCTGACATAAGTATTATTGGTCTGACATGTAAATTTGAAAATGTATTTAATTTCCCACTCAAATTCAGATCTAGTTCTTTCTCTAGTAAGGGTTTCTTCATTTTTGTATTTTTCACTCTTCAAATCTTTTTTTTCTTCATACTGATCAGCTCAGGAGCGACATTAAATTGGGTGCTATTGTTTATAAGAAAGCACGGCGCCTTCAGTGCTGTTTACAAGTAAGTATTATAAACAAATTTAGATATACTTATAAAGATTCACTTTCTTACATTCTCTCTTAAAATTAAAATTTAGGGGTTTAGGAATGCATTAGGATTACAATATATTCCGTTAGGGATTTATCCTGTTTAAATATCCTTCTAACTTAATATTCTTGGTTAGCTGGGGCGGCAAGATTAATCCGGCCATTTTTTTTTTGCTTCTTAGAAGAGGTGGCAGGATTAATCTCGTCACCATCTCTTTGATAACCATGGCAGAATTAATCTGGGCAATGCTTCTCTGCCTTTGAAAAAGAACGGCAAGATTAATCATGCCGATAACTCTCTCAACTGATAAAGAATTACCTGAATTTATTAGAAAGAGTTGTCGGCGGGATTAATCTCGCTACCACTTCCCTATTTTAAATATTTGTGCGCAGGATTTATCTCGAGATCTCTTTGAAATCATAGCTTCAGAGAGAGTTGTGGGTGGGATTAATCCCATCACCTATTCCGCGTTGTAAGAGTTGTGGGCGGGATTAATCGGGATTAATCCCGCCGCCTCTTCCTTGTCGGAGGGAGTCCACGACGGGATTAATCCCGCTACCTCTCTCCAATTAGGAAGATCCGGTGACGTGATTAATCCCGTTGATTCTTCCTCGCCAGAGGAAATCGGCGGCAGGATTAATCCTGCCAACTCTCTCCAAAGGGGTAGAATCGGCGGCGAGATTAATCCCGCCGACTCTCTCTGAAGGGGTAGAGTTGACGGTGGGATTAATTATGCCCACCGTTCCTCGTTGGAAGGAGTCGTGGGCGGGATTAATCCCACCCATCAATTGTATTAATCAAGCATGAGATATTATCTCTATACATAATTATGTATTATTGCACATGCATATTATTAAGCAACCGTAGTTCAGATTTCTTAGAAATATTGCATAAACAGATATTATAAATAACACAATTATTTATGTGCAAGACAGTATGTTTAATACTGGAGATAAAGTATGTCTTCTTTGGAACAATGAAATAATTGGCACTAGAACTGTGGAAGTTCGAGATGATAATGCATCATGTCACAATATTGCCTAAGGATCTTGTGTGTCATATGGGTGAACACCATTTACAAGCATGTTGAGGTTCCGAGAATGGAATTTGAGGAGGGTTCTCCTGTATTGTGGAATTTGGATGAAGTCAAGGCTGACACAGAATATGTAGAGTTACAAACAAATAGTAGCACGAGTTTATCAGATGATGACTTGCCTGCTGTGATGGATGAGGTGATTCTCTTTTTTCATGAGATTGAGGTTGGGAGAGGCATCATCACACTTATAAATCCAATGGAAGTAGTGTCAGAAGAGAAACTAGGGTCCGACTTTGTGGGTGTAGTTGTGACAGAGGTTTCACCTAATGGCACATTGCATCTTGAATCCTTCGTGAGGTGGCGAACATCTGAATTAAGACGGCAAGATGGTTCAACATCTACTTCAAAGCTTGGTATAGTATATACGGGATCCCAAAGACCACATTCTACCGTCGGAGGGATGAGTGGCTAGATGGAGCGCGAACCTCAGTACATGGGAACACTCGCTTGGTCAAAACCCGCTCTCACATTATGGCAGCCATAGAGATACTCAAGGCTTTTGTGGAAGCAAATGCAGACAGGATGCCTCACAAATGCCGAACCACAAATGCAGGGGTCAAGGAAAATCTCAAGGTTTTGCCTTCAATCTACACTCAATTGAAGCTGTGTGAACATGTAACAAGTGCCTCAGTTTGATGGGGCTCCAAGCAATTGCACTGGTACCTTCAAACATATGGAATACTCATTTTAAGGATGTGGAGATTGCAAAACACTCTAGCTTTTCCAAGTGTGACACTTGTACATCATTGAAGGCTGCAGAGGCTTGTGCAAAAACCTTGGTGGAGATCACTGCCATTCAAAAGAAGATGGAGGCCCACATGATTGCACAACAAACTTGCCGGTTTCAACTATGCACACCGCATGCTTTCTGTGTCACGCCCATCAAGTACCTGTGCTTGATCCATGACAAGATGGATCATTCAAAGACCAGCATTCCAAAGCTCGTTGCAACACCAAAGTGCCTTGGAAATGTCATGAAACTTCCTATTTCATTGATAGGTGTGCTAACACATGGACACGGTTGTGAGTCATATGGACACTTTTCACTTCCACATTGTCTAGCGACTCCAATTTCACTATTGGGTCGTTGGCCATGTGTTTCAGAAACCTTAAGCCCACTCACAGACAAGTCCTATCATGATCTCAAAGTGAAGAAACAACACTTCAACCTTTACATAATGCTCTCATGAACACGTCTGCACTTGAGGCTACTTGGGAATATGAGAGGCATTGTCAGCAACCTGCACAAAAAACAGATGGCCCTGTTGAGAGTTCAGGTTCAGTGGAGGAAACTAGCTCAAATAGTGTACATGTGTCCTCAACATCAAATAAGCTTCCTCGTCATTTGCTTTTATAGATGGATAATTGTGCAGCGAGAACAAAAATAGGTAAATCATTTTACTTAAGGGTTTCTCAAGCTCATACTTACTTTTATTTTCTAGATATGTGCTAGCATACTTGTCAATGCTTGTTGCCAAAGGTGTGTTTGAGACAATCACGCTCAGTTTCCTTATGGTTGGTCACACTCATGAAGATATTGATGCGTTCTTCAGCAAGGTCTCCAACTCTACAAAAAGGACAAGTGCACTTACCTTACCGCATATGATGAATCTTTTTGAAAATTGCATCTCCAAAAAAAGTTGTGCTTTGCTTGTGACTGAGGTGCCAGACTTCAAAAAATTTCTCAAGGAGTATATAAAAGAGGGGAGTGATTCTTTAGTTGGTCACCTTGTGCCGCTACAATTTTTTTCTCATACGAGATGGTATACCTATTATGCAGTACAAGTTATGGCCATCAGAGCAGGAGTGGTTACCGAAAGAGGGCTTAATGCTCTTCAAAAATGGAGAGAATGGAAAGCCACTTCTCCCAGAAGGACAACCAGACCCTATTCCATTGAGTGCCCAGCTCAAGGAACAAGAGGTTATTATTGATGGCATCAAAAAATATGTGGCATGGGTTTAAAAATCGATGCCAAAGAATTCTGATAAGGCAACTGGTTACTCAGAACTATATAAGCATGTGGTTGACTATTGGGACTGTTGTTTGGAGTTGAAGGACCTATGTCACAAGTACAGAATTACAACACCCTTTTTGGCCTAAAACAAGGTGGCGAGAGGAGATTGAAATGACATCACTGAGCACAGACACATAAAAGCCAGTAGTGATGTGGAAGTGCAAACCCCACACTTTGTTGAACAAAGGAACAAAAACCTAAATCATACTTTGATTACTGCAAGGATCTTCAAAAACTAATGATGGTTCTCATTATCCAATGTGTCATATAATCAGCCTATTTGGATGGGTCAAATTATGGACACACTGAAGTAATCACAAAAAATAGTATGTTAAGGTTGCATGGTTCAAACCACAAAAAAGGCGGCACGAGAAGGAATGAAAGATATAATGGATGCCTAGAGAAAACATGGTCTCCCAATAAAAAACACCAGCATGTTTTATAAATGTTAAATCCATTCGATATGGGTGGATGTTAAAAAACATTGATAAAGTCACGATAACAAAATTGCAAAGAATGTATGTTTTCTGAAGCTTAAAGCAATTACAAAATTATAAAATATTGTATATTTAATATTCATAATTATTATAAACTCTTTAATAATAGTACCAAATTGTTTACTTAACTATATAAATTTATAAAAAATATGGAAATTGACTATATTATTATAGGATTTTGTATATTATATATATATTATTACTACTACAAATTTTTAATTAATAATGTTATATTTAATATTAATATTTTAATAACAACATCAATATTTATATAATGTACCTCTTATGCTCTTCCTTAATTGTTATATTAGGCTCATATAATCTTAAATATAATATATTATATAATTTAATACCTTCTACTTTTATAATGTTATTAATTTTTGTTCAATGAATGCTATAATTTATTAAAGGGTCGATTACAAAATAGAATATTCTAAAGAATATTCTGTTTTCAAACATATATTCTAAAGAATATTCCTTTAATATTAGAAAATGCTAATTAAATAGCTAAAAGTGCTAATTATTAAAAAATGAGACTATAGC
This sequence comes from Selaginella tamariscina, assembly GCA_003024785.1. NCBI lineage: Eukaryota > Viridiplantae > Streptophyta > Lycopodiopsida > Selaginellales > Selaginellaceae > Selaginella > Selaginella tamariscina. The sequence goes on from PUQB01000963.1 coordinate 46,875, forward strand.
CATGCCCATTTTAGTTACAACATGCATCTCCCTCTTCTTCTGTTTCTGAGCCAATTGTTCTAGCATCAGTAAATTTTTTGGACAAGGATTCAGTACCATCAGCAGTTGTTGTGCTTGACATTTAGTATCCATAAGGTGCAGAGTTAGATTTACCGTCTTTGGATGAGGTTCAGGAAGTTTAAAAGGTTAAGTCATGAATTCGAAGGCTTCATGATGGATTTGAGAATCCTACATCACTTGATGATGATTACTTTTCAGGCACTTACATTTGCAATATCGCCTTTAGGGCAACCTTCTTTATTTTATGGGAATTGATCTGAATGATCATTTGCTGTTGGTGGTATCTTCAGTCTTCGTTCCACACTTCCTCCACATTTACCATGACTCTCTTGTTCTCAGTGGGTACATGGGACATCATTGTGTGATTGAGAAGTTGTGTAGATCTTTCTATTGGCTAGAGTTGCGAAGAGATCTGATTTGGTATGTGCATAGTTGTGTGTGGTGTCAAGCTCACAATACTCCCTCGTGTACTTTGAAAAGACAATTGGAGTTAATTGCAGTTTCTCTTCTATTTGAGTTAGTGGTGTTTGATTTGATGAACCTTTTTTGCGGTCGGCTGTTGGTAATGGGTATGTTATTATTGCTTCTGACTACTTAACTTGCTGAGTGAAAGTGGTGCTCTTGCTAGTGCAACTGCCTCTATTGTTAACCAATTTTCCTTAATCGGGTCATGTTTCAACATTTTTATCCAAAGCATATTCTCTCGGATAATAATCCGGTGTTTATGATTAAGGCATTTCATGTCTTGACATCTTGGTTGGGATACGCCACACCTTCACAAGTACTTATCATCCTCAGACAGATGTTTGAGGAATGGTTCATCATAATTTTTAAGAGGATGATTACAAAGTATGTGAACTTTCAACATTTGGATTAGGATGATTATTTACCATCTATCTATATGCTTATGTCACTAAAATACAGAGTTCCATTGGTACTTCACCATATAAGCTCTTATATGGTCATGACCAAGTGTTGCCGACGAAGTTGGGTCTACCTTCTCGCTTGCCACGAGCTGCTGATGTTAGGTCCTGGGTGACACGCATTCTTCCATTGGTCTGAGTGGAATTTGCAAAACACTTGGGTCACATACAAGTGGGACAATAACAACATTACAACTCTCATCATTGTCCACATGTGGAGTATAAGGTGGATGAATTGATACTAGTTCGTTTTCCGAAACTTACGGTACATGGTTTAGCCAAGAGTCTCCTTGCTCAATGGAAGGGACCATATCAAGTGCTGCGATAGGTAGAACTGCAAGTTTATGAGGTTCAACACAACATTCAACATGATCCTTCAGAGATTCTGCATGTGCAACAATTGCGTTTTATGCAATGGGGCAAAGAATAAGTTGTGCCACCTACATATCCACAAATGCCTCCTCCTGATGTTCTTATAGATCCAAGTCCATCTACTAGAGAACCCTAACCACCTTCCATTCTTCTAAGAGGAGAGGATGATGTAAAGTCTACATGTACGACTACATGCACACATATTATTATTAGCATAGTCAATCAAATTGATTTCAATCTAGACCACTTGTTCTTATATATAAGTTAGGGTTTTGGGGTTAATATAATATACACATTTTATATTCTAAACTCTGGTAGTGTTAATAAAAAATTTAAATTTTATATCCAACTACGGATCACTGACTGTCAGATAGAGTATATTCTAAGATATGTGTGTGTATATGTATACGTTGCTTGTAAACGTTTTTAAGACATTAAGGAATTAAGTAACATTTATATTAAATAATATTTTAACTAATTTATTCTATAAGTAAGTTATATTTATGTTAAATAATAAAATGCAAGTGTACATAAGAGGTTTGGAAGGTTGGAAACTAGAAGTATGTACTTATCCATCAGGACCTTGCATTAAAGAACATGCTTAATCTGTTATATTAACCATTGTTCAAATATATACAAAACTCGTCAAAACCATATAAAACACCTTACATCATCATACGTTGTTATTAAACGTGTTATGAAATAGACTACTTGGGGACTCAATCTGTACAATGTGCTCATCCTCGTCCTCACTCGACTCACCTGAAGCTTGCGGCCTTGGTGACCTACTCAGAGGCCGTGGTACTGGAATATTCTGCATACTGGATGCTGGTATATTCTCCCATTCTCCTGTTATGTTCCTGAACCATCACTATCTGCCCTGTACTCCCTCTCTCCTGTTTTATGAATTCATTAACACATAATGCACCCGTATACGTGTGTATATGTGTGTGTACACACTGTGGGTGTGATTTGCATAAATCGTAGAAATGAACAGGGCTGATAGTTTGCCGATAAAAACTGTTTTCGGCTTCGAACACTGGATCTCCGAGGAAGTAAGAAGCCGTGTGTGAAACCTCTTCAAGCTTACAAATAACCAGCCTTGAACGAGCCTCGATATTTATAATATTCCATAGTACACTCCAGCACTTGTAGAATCTGTACAATATTGACATACAAGTTATCTAAGGTGGTGAGTGATCTCTCTCTCTCTCTCATCACACACACACACACACACAGGTCAGATACGTCTTAAGGCAAAATGTATATATATTATTAACGATGTGTAAGTAAAATGTATGTGTATGTTACCAGGATGTGGATTTGCAAATATTATTGCAGAAGGTGCACCTGTTTTAAACAGAATGTCAAACTTAAAACTTGTGCATAACTTATAATTTATTTGATCTATATTTAATATATTAAATTTAATAATAATTACCAGGTCGTAGTTCGATAACTTCACGAGGTCTGAATGAGTGACCTCAGCTCATGTATAGGCAGTTATTCGAAACTCTTGGTCAGTATTATCTTTGACACAGCAAGAGCTTCCTATATAACTAAATAAAATATATTAAGTACAATTTAAACTTGTAAAACTATGTTTATAAATAAATATTTTATAACATACCTGCCAGAATAACTGTTCCAGTCGTTTGGTTCAAATTGAAGAAGCGAGAGGAGTTTAGAATCCTCAATGAAAAAACACTCAACCACAGACTCTACAACTAAGTCACATAAGTAAGGTCTTCACACGAGGATTTCATATAGCCCCAATGTACTTCCATGAGCAAATATTGGATGTAGCTGGTTCGAGTCCATCTTGCTCCACTGTTACATTTTTATTATATGTTTATATTATATTATTTATCAATATGCTTATTTTTATAATTCTATGCTTATATTATATTATTTATTAATATGTTTAATAAGAGGTGTACTTTACTTATTTAACTTTTGTTAGGCCATATACCCTCTGTTTTGGAGCCTTGTTTGTAAAGTATATTCCCTCTCATTTTGAGATCATATCCCAGCAGTTGAGCTTGAACATGGTAAGGGAGATCTGCAATGGAAGGTTGATCGCGTAAAATCTCTTCCAGTAAACCAGATTTCTCCACGCTTTTTATATACTCCGACAGTCGTAAGACAATCGCACTTACAACTTGCTTCGTTTTCACAACTCGCAACACCTGTAGATTGAAGTACGTATAACTTTACATGACACGCCCTTATGTCAAATCCCTAGCCACATGTGCACCGAGAGACCTAACTTCCCTGGGCAGATGCCCAAGGCTCAACACCTCCCACTTCAAAACACATGCATGTGCTTGTTAAATTCACCAACCACTCGCAATTGAACCCATGACACAATCGTAAGGGTCATGATTGGTTGTTATACTTTGCAACATATAACATGTCACATTGTTTTGTAGGACATAGGCTATTGTCATAATTTCTTAGAGTCAAGGGTTTCACCCCAAGATTCGCAAATGCGAACCTTGGAGTCCTTATATGAATCCTGAAGTACCTAGGTAAAAGGACCTATTTGCTAAGCTCCAAGTTAGGCATTCATGAGTCTTGCAAATTGAGGCGGCACAAAAGGGTAAGAAGGGTCAACAAAACTAGTGTGCATGTATACTGAATTAATATTTTAATAATGTATTAGGGGGACATTACGTAGCACCTTCAACTATAAATTAAAGACACTAACATTATAGTTATGGATTTGAACCCCCTTTAAGAAATTGGTAAGTGGGCTAATATGAAATTTACATGTTAAATATTCTTTACTTAAAATTCTTTAAGACATGAAATAAGTCTGATTATGAATAAGTACTACTTCATTATGTATACATATTGTTATATATTATATATACCCTAATTGTTCCCCATGTATGTAACTAAGTGTAAAGTTAAGAATTATACAAAGTAAAAAGTAAAAACTATAATAATTATTATTAAAAGAAATGTTACATTCTAATGTATTAACAACCTAATTTTTAAGAAATTTTATTTAATGCTTTAATGAATTTTATTGATGTGCAAATTACTGTACTAAGGAAGGGTTTGACATTTCCTCGAGCGCAGTTTGCCGAGCGTACGGATTTCCATCATACCGGAATATTCCATTCCATACAGAATATTCGTTTTCATATAAAGAATATTCTGGTGCGGCGGGCGGGCAATCATGGCGGCACGGTAATGTGTCAAAGTTTCACAAATTTGGGGGTTAATCTGACATATATATTTATATATTTATATTTATATTTATGTTTTTATTTTTTTAATATTTATATTTATAACTATAATTATATTTTTATAAATACCGCATCAAACTAAATAAAAATTACAATAAAAACACTCAATCATGAAGACTCGTTTCCACCAGCCAGTGCCTCGTCGTTAATGAATGCATTGTTACGGTGTCGTGAACGTTTCTCCAAAATCTGTCTGTCGTAAACTTCGAACTCTTCAACCATTTTCTTTGCCATCTGATTAGCGTAGTCTGGTAGAACAATACTGAAAACATATTAAAGTTTAAAACCAAAGAAATGATAAAACAAATCTCACTCATCATCTGATGACTCGTATGATCTCTCTTCTGCTGACTCATCTGATGACTCGTCGTTGTGCTCCACGGACTTCTCCGTAACAACATCCTTGTCGTTTCGAGAAGGCGGATCCTGGTCTCCATCGTTGTCGCTAGCCAAAGGCAAATCCTGTGCTTCTGTTTCCATGGCCCTCTTCCACTCATCAAAAGGAGTAATCATGGAAACAACTTGATCATCCCCACCACCTTCAGCTGCTGTAACACTTGGAATGACCTTCCTGAAGACATCTCTGGCTGCTAAAACCAGATCCTTGTTGATGTCATTCCATAACCATGTCTCCCTGTGTGAAAAGCTGCAAGAATACTAGCACCGGTTCCCACTGTTAGATCCACAACAGTTCCACCAGGCTTTGTGAGCTTCTCCACTAGCATCGCAAACAACTTGGGAGATTTCGGGCCAATTGAAATCCTGAAAGTTACAATATTAGAACATGAGAAATAACAAACAACATTATACCATGGGAGCTGGAAATCTTCTGGCTCATCAAAAAGAAGAGTGTAGCGAGTGTCCAAGATCTCCTTGTTCTTGGCAACCTTAGAGTAGGGGGAACCAAAAATACACATGGCAATGATGCTTTCCTGAAAAAATAAACATTAAAAAATGACATTCTCAAAAAGAAGAATTACCTTTCTAGAGAAACGGTATCCCCATGACTTTGTCGTGTGCACATAACTCATCTGCAGAAACTTTAGCTTGCAAGTTTCTGCAGTGTTCTTCAAAGCTAGAACATCATCCGGTAGCACAAACACTACCACATGGCCAGCTCTGTCTAATATCCCAAAGCAAGGTTCACCAAGTTCTTCAGCAAAGCATCCGAGAACTTCGTGTATTGATCCACCATCCTGCCTGCCTCAACAACGCATCCGGTAGGCGGGTCGATGACAACGAGATCAACAGCTCCCTGGATGCATTTTGGTGGAGGCTTCGCACCAAACACATGAATAGTCCAACTTGACTTGTGACTCACGATCCAATCCTCAAGCTCCTTCAATCCTGACGGAAAAGACCTTCCGGCTTTGAAGTACTGGACTGCAAGGTTCTCTGAATCTGCATGAATGATTTCCCAGCTTCCATTTCCCTTCTCAGGCATCACCATCCTCAACATATCATCTTCTTCCAATCCAGCCGAGATGAAGGATGGGGCTGAAGAAGAAGCTTGTCCCTTGTTGACCTTGCTCGCCGATCTAGCATACCTGATATCCATCTTCACATGGAGCTTCCTTGCAGCATTGTCGTTCTTCCATAATAGCTCTCGCCGATCATCCTTGTGTATCTTATAGCTGGCCATCTCCCATTCGGGACAGTCACCAGGAAGGAAATCCAGCCAGAAAGGACAGTGTTCCACTTCGTAATCACTGATATCATGTAACAACCGGCTCCACATGCTAGAATCCTTGGTAACATCCATCCACTCTTTGAAATCTTCAGGGAGTGCATCGTTCTTCCATTTTAAAAACCTGTAAAAATAGATAAAAATCTGTAAAGAAACAAAAAAAAAACTTGCCTGAATGCCATTCTTTTTGCAGATTTTTCCAGCTCAAATAGTCGAGGAGGTGGAATTGTCGCACCGAACTCCTTGTTCTCGAGCATGTTCTGGTACATATCCAACTTAATTTCATTGTGCATCTTCATATACCATGTCATGAACTCCTCTACATGCTCGACCAAAAGCTCTTTAGCTGCCTCCGCGACCTGGCACGATAAAACGAATAAAAATGAAAAATATAAATATTAAATTACCTGGGAACCAGTAAGTAAAGATGTGCAAAAACTTGATGAAGTCCTTGTCAGGCCAGCCGGTGACACCTTCCTTCTTGTCTTTCTCCGTCATGTTCACCAGCTTCTCAAGAACGCCACGTTCTTGAATGTGCACAAGCTTTCCAAGGATATCAACCTTGACGTTGGAAGGAAGCTGGGACTTCGCGAGCATTTGAAGCTTCTCCAGAGTTATTTGCTTCGTTGATGGTTTGATAGTGATATCTGTGATCGCCTTGAACCAATCTTCACCGACCGCCGGATCAGCAATGGTGAGGAATTTGTTCATCCGAACTGTGAATGTCTTGTAAACGCTGGAGAGGATCTGAGATTCTGTCTGGTTTTTTTCTGTTCGCAAGTTTTGTAGCGATTTGTCGCTTCAGTTGATTCTGCAAAAGAAACCGAAAATCAAAAAACAGTCAAAAGAAGAAGAAAAGATTACCTCCCAAAAAATCTTCACCAATGTCGTCTTTGGATACTCGTACCAAACGTCTTCTTTTCTGTTCGATCTCCACACTTCCACAGCTTTTCTATCTTCCTCCGGCATCCCGCGAAGAACATGATCGGTAGAAAGATCTGCAGACTTCACACAACAATTCCGTAAGAACTGCAAGGTGTGAATGATTGTTGTAGGAACCACACGAGCAGTTGCTCTGCAAAACAAAACAACATTTATTTAGTATTTAAATAATGAAACAAACAAGTCACTTACTCATTCAACCGATTGCAAGCAGCGATTAGTCTCTTCTCCTCTTGCACTGTGGATGCTATGAGTGTTGCACGTACACGCAAAGTCCATTTCAAACCTGGCTCTTCAGCAAGCAAAGTGTTCAAAGCAACCCGACGATGATTCCCATCCCACACCAGAAACTTTGCATCTTTCAGAAATCGATACCATGCAGAAAATGCTGGCTTATGCAAATCCGCTTCAAACTCTCTATCGACCTGTGCTTCTGACTCATTCCAACTTCGGCGTTCGTCTGCACTCAGCTGTGGTCCGAAAGATAAGGTGAACACTGACGTCTCCTGGTAAAATCCTTCAGCTCTAATCCATCCAACAAGGTCTTTCACGCCGTCCTTAGTGACATTCCTCAAACGTTGGTGTGGGAGCAACCTGTGAACCGGGATACGCGGAGGCTCACCAAGCTCAACTGGAACGTAGTGGTCTCGTCCTTGTAGCGATGTGTCAATATCTGTGTCATACCGAATAACAAGATCCCGAAGAAGCTTGGATGGAGCCTCAAGTGTCAGCCGCTCCGGAATTGCATATGATTCGGCAACATCCTCAGGAGCATCCAGTTTCCTCTTCTTATTGAACATTTTACTACCAAGATCAATATCCGGTACTTCCTCTGCATTACCGTGTTCTGCAGAGCTTCCTGCAATCTCCCTATTTCTAGGCATCCATTCACTCACCACAGTATGTTCATCAATGACTTGCGAACTATCCACAGGTTCATTGTTCGTCGGCATCATCTCTTTGTGTTGCAGTTGTTGCTTGGCGCCTCGGCCTCCTTTCTTGCCACGAGGTTTTGGAGCCATATCTGCAAGAGCTTCTTGGACGATATGTTCTTGAAGTGTCAAAGTCTTGTATTTATCTCGTAGTCTCTTACTCTGCCTTTGTCTCATTCTGCAATTACAACAACTGATAAGTGTGTGTGTGTGAGTTGTTTTAATTTATGGACACACATTTACTATATATGTATACCTATCAATATATATAGACACACACGCACACACACACATATTTATACGTGTAATGTTGTTTGTGTGTGTGCTCACTATATAATGTTCCTTGTGTATGTGTGTAATGTTGATTATGTGTGTGTGTGTGCAATGTTGTTTGTGTTTTGTGATGTGTCTGTGTGAGAGAATATGGGTATATTCATATCTCTTCACATGTATATACAGACGAAAAAGCATCATCTCATATATACAAGTCTTAAATTCATATACTTATACATACATACATACATACATATATATATATATATATATATATATATATATAAGTCTTTTTAAGTATGTATTTAAATATATATATTTATATATACACACACACATGTATACAAGTCTAATGTTGTATAATCATACGTGTGTAAAATGTTATTTATGTGTGTGCGCAAACACAACACACACACACACACACACACACCACACACACACGGATTTCCTGCCCGAATTGGCAGGAAATGTGTGTGTGTGTGTGTTGTGTTTGCCGAAATCGGCAATAACTCATGCGTCGGAGGTGTGTGTGTGTGTGCACACGCGCGTGCGTTTGTGAATACAAAGAAATCCTACTGAATTTGCACATACATTCACAGAAATTACTATACACATATATAAGATTTTACCTGTAGCCATGTCGCCGTGACGCTCACACTAGCCTCTTGTCGCCGCAAAAAAAAGAACAAAAGTGCCCTCTCTCAACAATGGAGAATGGAGAAGAAGAATGGGTAGTCCTGAACCTTTACCCTAAAATCTAACACTTAACCCTTTGACCCTTAACTATAAAACTGTGTTTAATTAAACCATACAACAGTATATATAATACTTACGATAAATAACATACTATATAAAAGGATACAAATACAAACACATATTTAAGTAAAAATTTGTATGTTAAAAAAACATATTATTATATAATTAAATAAATATTCGTGTAAAAATATGTATTTATAATTGACAATTGGTAGCGGAGCAAGTATTAATCAACATCTACATTTGATAAAATACTGGATCAAATAACTATATAATTATAATAAATAAATTAACAGAATATAAACAAGTCATAAATAAATATGTCAGATGAATGTAGATTAGACACACATTTATTTAAAAGACAATAAAGATTGCTCTATCTCTACGTGAAGTGCTATACTATATTAGCATCTAAGATCTATACGTTTCCTTGAATTAAATATTCGCCCACGTTGAGTCATGATTGTGAATTTTTGAAATGGTAATATCCGATATTTACCAAAAGATGATTAAGTAATGCTGTTGTTTTTCTGTCACGTTTGTGGTAACTGCTTGCAAAATGGCCAGGATTGTTTACGGCAATTTGGATCACGATGTTCCTGTGATAGATGGTGTTGGAATCATTCTTACTAATCAGATTAGAACGTTCTTTGGCATTTTTGATTGGCAAAGTGTTCGTCTTTTTAAACTTCTTCATGGGCAATCTGCTTTACAGATCGAAATAAACGAGGACCAAGATGCTGGAGGGAAGGATAATCCAGGATATGTTTTGTTACCGGATGAAGGACCATTGTTTAAGCTTGTCGTTGCTTCTGACTCTGAATACTCAACGTTGAAGAACCTTTTCACTTCTAATACCTGCAAAAAGGGAAGAATTCTTATCGAGGGTTCCACGATCATTCATACAAATGAATTGCCTATTGCGTATGATGGGGATGTCATTTTTGAGCTCCCTCCTTCCGAATACAAATACAAAGGAATGAATCGGAAAGAGGATGGACATACCTGGACAGCAGGAACGACCAGCAACTGGAATTTTCAAGCGAGGGTGTCCAGGAGCAAATGTGTTGGGAGCCTTTGCTGTATCAACCCGGACTGCCCTGCTTCTAAGGCAGGATTTCCGAACTGCACTAAATGGAAAGGATGTATTGTTTCCCCACCTTCAATCGACAAACTGGCAAAAGGATTGACATGTTTTTTCTGTAAAGAAAATCCATTGTGCCTTGAAGTTTGTCATGCTGTGGCGTTTTGCGTTTTCCCAGACGACATAACCAAGACTAGATTGTTTATCCACCAGGGAAAACATTCACATCCAGTGGGTGATGGTGTTTCTGCATCGAACAAAGAAGAAATGCATATGGCGGTCCAGAATGCAACAGAAAGAACTCCCAGAGCTAGTCCAAGAGTCATCGAAATGGCAGCATGTAAAGATGCTATCTTTGGTTTTCTATTAGATAATTCTGAGCCTGGAAGTTGGGATAAGCTCATGGATCATTTGCAACCATTATCAAACAATCGAAGGTACAATTAGAGTTTTACTTTGTGCTGAGCATTCTTTGATAATACCTTTGATGCAGAGTTCGTCAATGGGTAGCGTCCGCAAAGAGAACTGCTGCTGAAATGCCAGAGAATATTGATGGATTATTGGAGCTGAAACGAAGGTTGTCTATCCCATTCATCCACGTGATTCACTATCCTGGGATGAATTTCCGTGGTTCAGACGACCAGGCATTAGTTTTTAAGATGACGGTTTCAGGGCCAGGTTCTGGAATCGATTATGTAAGGATGTGCCAACCTCCTCTTGGCCCTTTGCAGAAGAGTTGGGTTCTACTTGATCACACACACCGTGTTGTTGATAAGTGGATCACTCTGGCATTGCATGTTTACGACCCAAAGTAAGATGTTATCTTTTTGTTGTTTGCTTAACTCTTTGATTATTTTATAGTGTGCGCCGATTATCCACCATTGCTTATGGTGACATGAAGAGACAAACGGCTGGAGCTGTGGAGAAGTTTTTTCGTGCTATGTTGGATGTCTGTTCCGAGAAGGGAATCTACAATGTGCAGTTCGCTGGGTTTATGTCCGATGAAGCAGGAGCGATCTGGCAAGCAATTAGGAATGTGTTCTTTAATGGCCAAGAAATTCCTGGACGTGAACGGAGCTGTATCTTTCACTATGAACAAGCCATACAACGTGTGACAAGGAAGTGGGTCCCTCTTGAACATCAACAACAACATCTTCAACTTTTGAGATCATGGCCAACAGCCACATCAACAACTGATCGTGAAGAAATTGAAAATAATCTTTTCCGCTTTTGGAATGAAAATGTGAAGGATGTTGGAGTTATGCAGACGTGGTTTTCATGGTGGGAAAGACAGAAGAATCATATTTCAAATGTTGTTCTTGAAAGCATGCCGGAGAATGCTGCAAGGGTTGTGCCCATGACAAACCAGTCGGAGTCTGTTCACGGAAGATGGAGGAGGGCTAGAGATTCAAAATACATTTCATTGTACCAAGCTACAATCCACGACCTGACTGAATCAGTGCGACAATGTGCTCTTGTGAAGGCTTTTAGAGATGGAAGGTATAGTGGTTCCGGGCCGACTTCAGAGGAGCTCTCAGCAAGGTTCGAGAGAAGAATGTCAAATGCTAACTCAACAACACCTACAGCAAAGGTTATCATCGACTTAGTTGAAGATGTTGCTCCATCAAGCATGCAGGATACTGCTTTTGTGGCTGCCACGAATGTTGAACATCGCACTGTGCAAAGAAATATGGGGTCAGAGGCTGAACGATCCCACCGACCGGACATCTTCTATAGTGAACAGGTTATTCCAACACAGTGTAGACGGAAGCGACGATTGGATTTTCAACTTGCAGAAGAACATGAAGAATATGTTCTGGTTGAAGAACAAGATGTTACACCTGGACAATGGGCGATTAGAAGATGTGGTGAAAGAAGTTCTGTGAAATGTCTGGCAGGCTTTCCCTCTTCAGGAGGTCAGTGGAGTGCTTGTGACAAAAAGATCAGTCCTAGTGGTAATCGAGTGGCTGCTCCTTGTTTTTTTGGAAGGATCAGATACAATGACAAAGAAACTGGTGAAGAATGCTTTCGCTCACAAATGATGTATTTTTGTCCAACAAACATGCTTTGCAACAGACATCCAAGACCAACTATTGTTTCTCCGCCAGCTTCTACCTCGGTTTGGAAAGTTCAAGTGGGCACGAAGCTGATAGCAATGGAGATCAATGATCTGGCAAGATCAGGTTTTATGCTAGCTGGGCTTCCTTCAGCTCATGCAGGAGTGCCAGGTTTTTCAACACCTCATGTTCCTTCAGTTCCTGTTGGAGTCACTGGATTTTCAACACCCCCTGCACAATTTCGTGGACCTCCTGTTCCTGCAAGTGGTCGTGCAACAAGAACACCTTTAGGGATGTCTAAGAAACAACAGGTAAGTTTTGAAGCATGTTTGACGTTGGGAGCATATGTCGCAGAAGTTGACGTGGTTGATCCTCCAACATGCATTCGCTTCAGAGTATGTGACAACGACCATACATCTGCTTGGGTTGTCATTTGTAGCGCACCATCTTGTTCATGCTCGGAGTTCTGCAATGGTCGTCAGTGGGTGCCTTGCAAACATATGTATTTTGTTTACAAGCGTGTACTGGGAGCTGATCCTCGAGTTGTCAAGCATTTGCAACGTCGTACACTTGCACCCCGTGAACTAAGTTCTTTATTGATGCTACCAAGGAACCTCCATCCTCCACCATCTATTTAGTGTGTTTGGTTTGTTTTCAAACAGCTTCGGTTTTATATTTGTTATTTCAAACTTATAATTTTCAATATAAATTTTAATGGTAATTTTATGTTTAGCATATTTTTAAGTAATTTAACATATTTTCTTTAAATACAACAAAAATATACTACCATATTTTGTATGCGGCCGCCGCACTAGAATATTCTAGAATATTCTTGAAAATTTTGGAAGGTCAATTGTGTGTACACTTGGCAGTACGAAAAATTTCCGTACAGAATATTCGAGGATATCTAGACGGAAATCGTACGGAACAACGGAATATTCAAGAATATTCGGAAATCTAGGTCAAGCTCGTTGACCTGCGCTCGAATTTCGCCGTGCCCTAAGGAAGACCAATAAGAAAGTCACAAGTTACCTTTTAAAATACATATGCAAGTTGTAACTAAAATGGGCATGGCTTAGTCCCATTTCCTAATAATTAGCATTTTAGCTATTTAATTAGCATTTTCTAATATTAAAGGAATATTCTTTAATATATTTTGAAAACAGAATATTCTTTAGAATTCTATTTTGTATTTGACTCTTTAATAATTATAGCATTCATTGAACAAAATTAATAACATTATAAAAGTAGAAAGTATTAAATTATAATATATTGCCTAATATAACAATTAAGGAAGAGCATAAGAGGTACATTATATAAATATTGATGTTGTTATTAAAATATTAATATTTAAATATAACATATTAATTAAAATTTGTAGTAGTAATATTTATATAAATCTATAATAATATAGTCATCTTCCATATCATTTTTTAAATTTATATAGTTAAGTATACATTTGGTACTATTATTAAGAGTTTATAATAATTATGAATATTAAATATATGATATTTTATAATTTTGTAATTGCTTTAAGCTTCAGAAAACATACATTCCCTTGCAGTTTGTTAATCGTGACTTTATCAACGCTTTCTTGACATCCACCCATATCGAATGGATTTAACATTTATAAACATGCTGGGTCTTTTTGATTGGGAGACCATGTTTTCTCTAGGCATCCATTATATCTTTCGCTCTCCTTCTCGTGTCGCCTTTTTTGTGGTTTGAACCATGCAACCTTACATACTATTTTTTGTGATTACTTCAGGTGTGTCGATAATTTGACCATCCAAATAGGCTGATTATATGACGCATCTGGAGTAATGAGAACCATCATTAGTTTTTGAAGATCCTTGCAGCAATCAAAGTATGCTTTAGGTTTTTGGTTCCTTTGTCCACAAAGTGTGGGGTTTGCACTTCCACATCACTACTGGCTTCTATGTCGTCTGTGCTCAGTGATGTCATTTCAATCTCCTCTCGCCACCTTGTTTTAGGCCAGAAAGGGTGTTGCAATTCTGTACTTGTGACAGTAGGCCCTTCCAACTCTCGAACAACAGTCTCCCAATAGTTGACCACATGCTTATATAGTTCTGAGTAACCAGTTGCCTTATCAGAATTCTTTGGCATCGATTTTTGAACCCATGCCACATATTTTTTGATGCCATCAATAATAACCTCTTGTTCCTTGAGCTGGGCACTCAATGGAATAGGGTCTGGTTGTCCTTCTGGAGAAGTGGCTTTCCATCCTCTCCACTTTTGAAGAGCATTAAGCCCTCTTTCGGTAACCACTCCTGCTCTGATGGCCGTAACTTGTACTGCATAATAGGTATACCATCTCGTATGGAGAAAAAGAATTGTAACGGCACAAGGTGACCAACTAAAGAATCACTCCCTTCTTTTATATGCTCCTTGAGAAATTTTTTGAAGTCTGGCACCTCAGTCACAAGCAAAGCACAACTTTTTTTGGAGATGCAATTTTCAAAAAGATTCATCATATGCGGTAAGGTAAGTGCACTTGTCCTTTTTGTAGAGTTGGAGACCTTGCTGAAGAACGCATCAATATCTTCATGAGTGTGACCAACCATAAGGAAACTGAGCGTGATTGTTTCAAACACACCTTTGGCAACAAGCATTGACAAGTATGCTAGCACATATCTAGAAAATAAAAGTAAGTATGAGCTTGAGAAACCCTTAAGTAAAATGATTTACCTATTTTTGTTCTCGCCTGCACAATTATCCATCTGTAAAAGCAAATGACGGGAAGCTTATTTGATGTTGAGGACACATGTACACTATTTGAGCTAGATCCCTCCACTGAACCTGAACTCTCAACAGGGCCATCTGTTTTTTGTGCAGGTTGCTGACAATGCCTCTCATATTCCCAAGTAGCCTCAAGTGCAGACGTGTTCATGAGAGCATTATGTAAAGGTTGAAGGTGTTGTTTCTTCACTTTGAGATCACTGATAGGATTTGTCTGAGAGTGGGCTTCAAGGTTTCTGAAACACATGGCTAACGACCCAATAGTGAAATTGGAGTCGCTAGACCAATGTGGAAGTGAAAAGTGTCCATATGACTCACAACCGTGTCCATGTGTTAGCACACCTGTTAAAGAAATCGGAAGTTTCATGACATTTCCAAGGCACTTTGGTGTTGCAAAGAGCTTTGGAATGCTGGTCTTTGAATTCCATCTTGTCATGGATCAAGCACAGATACTCTGATGGGCGTGACACAGAAAGCATGCGGTGTGCAAGTACTGAGACCGACAAGTTTGTTGTAATCATGTGGGCCTCCATCTTTCCTTTGAATGTGATCTCCACCAAGGTTTTTGCACAAGCCTCTGCAGCCTTCAATGATGTACAAGTGTCACACTTAGAAAAGCTAGAGTGTTTTGCAATCTCCACATCCTTAAAATGAGTATTCCATATGTTGTTGAAGGTACCAGTGCAGATTGCTTGGAGCCCCATCAAACTGAGGCACTTGTTCACATGTTCACACAGTTTCAATTGAGTGTAGATTGAAGGTAAAACCTTGAGATTTTCCCTGACCCCTGCATTTGTGGTTCGGCATTTGTGAGGCATCCTGTCTGCATTTGCTTCCACAAAAGCCTTGAGTATCTCTATGGCTGCCATGATGTGAGAGCGGGTTTTGACCAAGCCAGTGTTCCCATGAACTGAGGTTCGCGCTCCATCTAGCCACTCATCCCTCCGACGGTACGTGTCTTTGGGATCCCGTATATACTGTACAAGCTTTGAAGCAGATGGCCACCTTATTAAATACCATGGTGTACTCTGATAACCTGTGTCCGAGGCCATTCCATCAATACACCCAGTTAGTGCAGCATATACAAACTCATGCCTTTTTTTGGGAGCATACGAAAGACATGTCTACATTGGGTAATTTCATTCCGGTCTTGCCATCTGACAACACTTCTTCTTGCAACAGTCAATCATGGAAATGCTCGTAACACTTTCGGAAGATGTAGGATCCATCTTTACCCTCTTGCTGAAACTTGCAGGGAAGATCTACAACCCATGAATCGCCTTTTTCTTACAATAGACCAATGCAAGGAACCTCTTCAAATATGAGTGTTCTTCCGGTTGTTTTATTGAAATCCAACCCAGAATATGTTGAACCATCTTGCCGTCTTAATTCAGATGTTCGCCACCTCACGGGCGATCCAGGATACAATGTGCCATTAGGTGAACCTCTGTCACAACTACACCAAAGTCGGACCCTAGTTTCTCTTCTGACACTGCTTCCATTGGATTTATAGCTGTGATGATGCCTCTTCCGACTTCAATCTTCACGAAGAAAGAGAATCACCTCATCCATCACAGCAGTAAGCATCATCTGGTAAACTCGTGTTACTATTTGTTTGTGACTCTGCATATTCTGTGTCAGCTTGACTTCATCCAAATTCCACAATCAGAGAACCTCCTCAATTCCATTCCCAGAACCTCAACATCTTGAAATGGTGTTCACCCATACGTACACACAAGACCTTGGGAAATATTGTGACATGATGCATTATTATGTCGAACTTCACATTCCAATGCCAATATTCGTTGTTCCGAAGAAGACATAACTTTATCTCCAGTATTAAACATATTGTCCTGCACATAAATAATTGTATTATTTATGATATCTGTTTATGCAATATTTTTAAGAAATCTGAATTACGGTTACTTAATAATATGCATATGCAATAATACATAATTATGTTTAGAGATAATATCTCATGTTTGATTAATACAACTGATGGGCGGGATTAATCCCGCCCACGAATCCCTCCGACGAGGAACGGTCGGCGGGATTAATCCCGCCGCCGACTCAACCCCTTCGGAGAGAGTCGGCGGGATTAATCCCGCCTTGGACTCCCTCCGACAAGGAAGAGCCGGCGGGATTAATCCCGCCGCCTCTTCCTCCTCGGGGGGAGTCCGGCGGGATTAATCCCGCCGACTCTCTCCGACGAGGAAGGGAGTCCGGCGGGATTAATCCCGCCGCCGACTCAACCCCTTCGGAGAGAGTCGGCGGGATTAATCCCGCCTTGGACTCCCTCCGACAAGGAAGAGCCGGCGGGATTAATCCCGCCGCCTCTTCCTCCTCGGGGGGAGTCCGGCGGGATTAATCCCGCCGACTCTCTCCGACGAGGAAGGGAGTCCGGCGGGATTAATCCCGCCGACTCATCCTCGCCGGAGAGAGTCGGCGGGATTAATCCCGCCGGACTCCCTTCCTCGTCGGAGGAAGAGGCGGCGGGATTAATCCCGCCGGCTCTTCCTTGTCGGAGGGAGTCCAAGGCGGGATTAATCCCGCCCACAATTCTTACGACGGGGAATGGGTGGCGGGATTAAACCCGCACATAACTCTCTCCAAAACTATGATTTCAAAGAGATCTCGGGATAAATCCTGTCCCCAAATCTTTAAAACAGGAAGTGGTGGCGAGATTAATCCCGCCACCCCTTCCCTGCCTCCTAAAATGGTTGGCGGGATTAATCCCGCCGACAACTCTTTCTAATAAATTCTGGTAACTCTTCATCAGTTGAGAAGGTTATCGACGGGATTAATCCCGCCACTCTTTTTCAGTGGCGGAGAAGCATTGCCCGAGAGATGGTGGCGGGATTAATCCCGCCACCTCTTCAAGAGGCGAAAAAGAAATGGCCGGATTAATCCCGCCGCCCCGGTTAACCTAGAATATTAAGTTAAAAGGATATTTAAACGGGATAAATCCCTAACGGAATATATTATAATCCTAATGCATTTCTAAACCCCTAAATTGTAATTTTAAGAGAGAATGTAAGAGAGTGAATCTTAATAAGTATTTTTAAATTTGTTTATAATACTTACTTGTAAACAGCACTGAAGGCGCCGTGTTTCCTATAAAGAATAGCACCCAATTTAATCTCGCTCCTGAGATGATCACTATGAAGAAAAAAGAAGATCTAAAGAGTGAAAAATACAGAAATGAAGAAACCCTTGCCGGAGAAAGAACCAGATCTGAATTTGAGTGGGAAATTAAATGCATTTTCAAATTTACATGTCAGACCGACAATACATATGTCAGAAATTCAAATTTTTTAAAAAGAACAGAAAATAAAATTTAAGATGAGTTGACACAAATATCCGACACTCTGACATATATACTCTCCAGTTCCAATGAGTATTTTAAAATTGCATTTAATGTTATTCAAGTGATTCAAGCTGTTTAATATTACGAAATTTTAGACTATATTCTACATTCTTAGTATTCAAGTATATTTATATTATATATATATATATAATATATACTTATACAATAAATAAATTGATATATTATTATGTATCATTTAAAATATATTCATAGTCTGTTTATTATTATTATTTTCTTAATTACTCGAGTATTTAGTTTTCATTTCCTAGTATCAATGGGATATTCTTTAATATTTTATTAATATTTGAAGAATATTCTAATATTAAACCTGATTATCATAATTAAATTAGTCTTGTTCTTAATTATTGCAGTATTATTCTACATTTGTATATATTAATGGGATTTTCTCAATTAATTTGTTATTATTTCAAGAATATTCATGTGTTAAACCTTATTATCAATATTAAATTAATACACACTATGAACATATTTTAAATTATACATAATAATACATCATTTTATCTAATATATAGTCATAATAGTTTTAATAATATATATATTAATATCATTTCCTTAATTACTTGAGTAATTAATCTTCTTTATATTAATGGGATATTCTTTATTATTTTCTTATTATTCCAAGAATATTCCAATATTAAACATGATTATGATAATTAATTTAGTTAATTATTTGAGTACTTAATTTACATTTGTATATATTAATGGGATTTTCTCAATTAATTTCTTATTATTTCAAGAATATTTCAATGTTAAACCTTTTTATCAATATTAAATTAATACACATATGAACATATTTAATTATACATAATAATACATCATTTTATCTAATATATAGTCATATATATTTAATTAATATATATATTAATATCATTTCCTTAATTACTTGAGTAATTAATCTTCTTTATATTAATGGGATATTCTTTATTATTTTCTTATTATTCCAAGAATATTCCAATATTAAACATGATTATCATAATTAATTTAGTTAATTATTTGAGTACTTAATTTACATTTGTATATATTAATGGGATTTTCTCAATTAATTTCTTATTATTTCAAGAATATTTCAATGTTAAACCTTTTTATCAATATTAAATTAATATATATTATTAAAACTATATATGGCTATATATTAGATAAAATCATATATTATTATGTATAATTTAAAATATGTTCCTAGTGTGTTTATTAATTTTATTTTCTTAATTATTCGATGTTTGTTTTGCACACATATATAAACACAATCATAAATTTACACACGCATTACAAGAACTTACAAAAACACATATGCACACACAGGCACAACCCTAAACCAAACTGAAGAAATATGTTGCTTCTTTATTGAAAACATCATGTTC
>PUQB01000964.1:0-66656 GCA_003024785.1 Selaginella tamariscina
CTGGGAAGTACCCGACTCAAAGAAAGACTTGCTCATCTCCTCCATATCGCACACAACTAGGTCGTAGGATCTATGGGATGCAGCTAGTGTCGGGATGAAGGTCATTAGGTCATCCTTGATGTCCAAACCAGCTACAAGTGGCTGCACCTCATTGAGTATAAAGTCAATTGCCAGCAGAGGTGCTATAGAAGAGCTTGGTCCCACTCCTAATGCCTTTGCAGGTGTAGATGTCTTCTGCACTGTCTTCTTCATTTTGCTCTTCTTGATAGCCTCTACTTTGTCCAGCTCCTAAACAATCACTGGAAGATCATTAGCATGCACGTCGAACAGTGAGCTCTCCCAAGCTGGTGGCTGCTGCGACGGACAGTCAAGCCAAAATGGAACATGCTCGCTTTCGAATGGTGTTAGAGCTCCTCTGCTCTTCGACCACATGTGAGGCTCGCATGTATGATTTGTCCACATCGAGATCGGAAGGAATATTATAGGAACCGAGAAGAGTTTTGTACTCTCTAGGTTGGAAACAAACAAGCTCGTAGAGAACATTCGACCAAAGGAAATACCAACTCATACACCTTCACATCCAAGCCTAGCTAGTGGTTCGAGAATCGCAGCTTTGCTTAAGATGAAGAAGAAACTTTAGCTAGTGTGTATTGAGTAATAAATTAAATTAATATAAAAAAGAATAAGGTAGAAATACAACGGTTTTACTAGAAAAAAAAATTTGCCCACTGAGGCCAATATTGCCGACTTGGAAGAATATTCTAGAATATTCGAGCCCAGGCCTCCTGGGCCCCATCCAGAATGGCGGCACTCCAAACTCAGTAGGAACTAAACTCCCACACTGGTTCTGTACTTGGTTATGCACTACAATAAAGCCAAGTGCATGCCCACCTTGCTCATAACACGTAGAAGAAGTAGAAGAGGAAGTCGGTACGTGAACAAGCGCATCACTATTATTCATCCCACCTTGCTCATAACATATAGAAGAAGCAGGAGAGGGAGTCGAAGAAGAGCCACTGGTCTCTAGTAGAGCTTGAAACTCGTTAATAAACTCATCCACATCTTGCTCAACAACATTCGCCTCAATCCACCTCTTGAGATACTAATTGGGCACTTATATTAATTTATTTTAAATTTTTTTATTGGGTTAAAAGTTGTGTTGAACCTCATAAATTTGCAGCCCTACCTGTTGTAGCATTCAATATGGTCCCTTCTACTGAGCAAGGAGAAATATTGTTTGCATTTGACATTAAAATAGTTGAATAACAAGTTTTTACTTACATTTAACATATAAAATTTCTTCATAAGTGCATTGTTAACATACCCATTGTTGGGACCAAGATGGACTACATGTGAATAGGTAATAGCAACATACACATACATATGGACTTATGTTCCTTGGTTATTGAAAAGAATATTTACGTTATTTCATTGAGAATGTTAACGGTAGCTAACAATAATGATCTGGTTCTAGAACCAATATCCCAAATAAGGACACCAGGTCTATTAAGACGCTCGATCAAAAGCTGCATGAGTCGAACACTCTTCGATTGAATCATCATCATGTACAAACTTCCATTAGGATAGACAAAGCAAGGTACTTCCTTACCAAACTTCCTGAAAACGGTCGGCAGTATCGACAAGGATTGTATTCGTCAACACCAGAGGGTTTGGCTTCTTCGACTTCTTCTCAGAGCTTTGCAACACCAGGAGAACCAACAAGTATGCAAGTTGTAACTAAAATGGGCATGGCTATAGTCCCATTTCCTAATAATTAGCAATTTTAGCTATTTAATTAGCATTTTCTAATATTAAAGGAATATTCTTTAGAATATATATTTAAAAACAGAATATTCTATTTTGTAATCGACCCTTTAATAAATTATAGCATTCACTGAACAAAAACTAATAACATTATAAAAGTAAAAGGTATTAAATTATATAATATATATATTTAAGATTGTATGGGCCTAATATAACAATTAAGGAAGAGCATAAAAGGTACATTATATAAATATTTATGTTGTTATTAAAATATTAATATTTAAATATAACATTATTAATTAAAAATTTGTAGTAGTAATAATATATATATATATATATACAAAACCTATAATAATATAGTCAATCTTCCATATCGTTTTATAAATTTATATAGTTAAGTAAACAATTTGGTACTATTACTAAAGAGTTTATAATAATTATGAATATTAAATATATGATATTTTATAATTCTGTAATTGCTTTAAGCTTCACAAAACATACATTCTTTTGCAGTTTTGTTAATCGTGACTTTATCAACGCTTTTTGACATCCACCCATATCGAATGGATTTAACATTTATAAAACATGCTGGGTCTTTTTGATTGGGAGACCATGTTTTCTCTAGGCATCCATTATATCTTTCGCTCTCCTTCTCGTGTCGCCTTTTTTGTGGTTTGAACCATGCAACCTTAACCATATTATTGTTCGTGATTACTTCAGGTGTGTCGATAATTTGACCCATCCAAATAGGCTGATTATATGACACATCTGGAGTAATGAGGACCATCATTAGTTTTTGAAGATCCTTGCAGCAATCAAAGTATGCTTTAGGTTTTTGGTTTTTTGTCCAACAAAGTGTGGGGTTTGCACTTCCACATCACTACTGGCTTCTATGTCGTCTGTGCTCAGTGATGTCATTTCAATCTCCTCTCGCCACCTTGTTTTAGGCCAAAAAGGGTGTTGCAATTCTGTACTTGTGACAGTAGGCCCTTCTAACTCTCGAACAACAGTCTCCCAATAGTCGACCACATGCTTATATAGTTCTGAGTAACCAGTTGCCTTATCAGAATTCTTTGGCATCAATTTTTGAACCCATGCCACATATTTTTTGAGGCCATCAATAATAACCTCTTGTTCCTTGAGCTGGGCACTCAATGGAATAGGGTCTGGTTGTCCTTCTGGGAGAAGTGGCTTTCCATTCTCTCCACTTTTGAAGAGCATTAAGCCCTCTTTCGGTAACCACTCCTGCTCTGATGGCCGTAACTTGTACTGCATAATAGGTATACCATCTCGTATGGAGAAAAAGAATTGTAGCGGCACAAGGTGACCAACTAAAGAATCACTCCCTTCTTTTATATACTCCTTGAGAAATTTTTTGAAGTCTGGCACCTCAGTCACAAGCAAAGCACAACTTTTTTTGGAGATGCAATTTTCAAAAAGATTCATCATATGCGGTAAAGTAAGTGCACTTGTTCTTTTTGTAGAGTTGGAGACCTTGCTGAAGAACGCATCAATATCTTCATGAGTGTGACCAACCATAAGGAAATGAGCGTGATTGTTTCAAACACACCTTTGGCAACAAGCATTGACAAGTATGCTAGCACATATCTAGAAAATAAAAGTAAGTATGAGCTTGAGAAACCCTTAAGTCAAATGATTTACCTATTTTTGTTCTCGCCTGCACAATTATCCATCTGTAAAAGCAAATGACGAGGAAGCTTATTTGATGTTGAGGACACATGTACACTATTTGAGCTAGATCCCTCCACTGAACCAGAACACTCAACAGGGCCATCTGTTTTCTGTGCAGGCTGTTGACAATGCCTCTCATATTCCCAAGTAGCCTCAAGTGCAGACGTGTTCATGAGAGCATTATGTAAAGATTGAAGGTGTTATTTCTTCACTTTGAGATCACTGATAGGACTTGTCTGTGAGTGGGCTTCAAGGTTTCTGAAACACATGGCTAACGACCCAATAGTGAAATTGGAGTCGCTAACCAATGTGGAAGTGAAAAGTGTCCATATGACTCACAACCGTGTCCATGTGTTAGCACACCTGTCAATGAAATCGGAAGTTTCATGACATTTCCAAGGCACTTTGGTGTTGCAAAGAGCTTTGGAATGCTGGTCTTTGAATGATCCATCTTGTCATGGATCAAGCACAGGTACTCTGATGGGCGTGACACAGAAAGCATGCTGTGTGCATAGTACTGAGACCGGCAAGTTTGTTGTGCAATCATGTGGGCCTCCATCTTCTTTTGAATGGCAGTGATCTCCACCAAGGTTTTTGCACAAGCCTCTGCAGCCTTCAATGATGTACAAATGTCACACTTGGAAAAGCTAGAGTGTTTTGCAATCTCCACATCCTTAAAATGAGTATTCCATATGTTGTTGAAGGTACCAGTGCAGATTGCTTGGAGCCCCATCAAACTGAGGCACTTGTTCACATGTTCACACAGCTTCAATTGAGTGTAGATTGAAGGCAAAACCTTGAGATTTTCCTTGACCCCTGCATTTGTGGTTCGGCATTTGTGAGGCATCTTGTCTGCATTTGCTTCCACAAAAGCTTTGAGTATCTCTATGGCTGCCATGATGTGAGAGCGGGTTTTGACCAAGCGAGTGTTCCCATGAACTGAGGTTCGCGCTCCATCTAGCCACTCATCCCTCCGACGATAGAACGTGGTCTTTGGGATCCCGTATATACTGTACCAAGCTTTGAAGCAGATGGCCACCTTATTAAATACCATGGATGTACTCTGATAACCTGTGTCCGAGGCCATTCCATCAATACACCCAGTTAGTGCAGCATATACAAACTCATGCCTTTGCTTTTGGGTAAGCATACAAAAGACATGTCTACATTGGGTAATTTCATTCCGGTCTGCCATCTGACAACACTTCTTCTTGCAACAGTCAATCGTGGAAATGCTCGTAACACTTTCGGAAGATGTAGGATCCATCTTTACCCTCTTGCTGAAACTTGCAGGGGAAGATCTACAACCCATGAATCGCCTTTTTCTTACAATAGGACCAATGCAAGGAACCTCTTCAAATATGAGTTGTTCTTCCGAGTTGTTATTATTAAAATCCAACCCAGAATATGTTGAACCATCTTGCCGTCTTAATTCAGATGTTTGCCACCTCACAGGGATCCAGGATACAATGTGCCATTAGGTGAAACCTCTGTCACAACTACACCCACGAAGTCGGACCCTAGTTTCTCTTCTGACACTGCTTCCATTGGATTTATAGCTGTGATGATGCCTCTTCCGACTTCAATCTCACGAAGAAAGAGAATCACCTCATCCATCACAGCAGGCAAGCCATCATCTGGTAAACTCGTGCTACTATTTGTTTGTGACTCTGCATATTTGTGTCAGCCTTGACTTCATCCAAATTCCACAATACAGGAGAACCCTCCTCAAATTCCATTCCCAGAACCTCAACATGCTTGAAAATGGTGTTCACCCATACGTACACACAAGATCCTTGGGAATATTGTGACATGATGCATTATTATCTCGAACTTCCACAGTTCCAGTGCCAACTATCTCGTTGTTCCGAAGAAGACATACTTTATCTCCAGTATTAAACATATTGTCCTGCACATAAATAATTGTATTATTTATGATATCTGTTTATGCAATATTTCTAAGAAATTTGAATTACTGTTACTTAATAATATGCATATGCAATAATACATAATTATGTTTAGAGATAATATCTCATGTTTGATTAATACAACTGATGGGCGGGATTAATCCCGCCCACGAATCCCTCCGACGAGGAACGGTCGGTGGGATTAATCCCGCCCACAATTCTTACGACGGGGAATGGGTGGCGGGATTAAACCCGCACATAACTCTCTCCAAAACTATGATTTCAAAGAGATCTCGGGATAAATCCTGTCCCCAAATTTTTAAAACAGGGGAGTGGTGGCGAGATTAATCCCGCCACCCCTTCCCTGCCTCCTAAAATGGTTGGCGGGATTAATCCCGCCGACAACTCTTTCTAATAAATTTTGGTAATTCTTCATCAGTTGAGAAGGTTATCGGCGGGATTAATCCCGCCACTCTTTTTCAGTGGCGGAGAAGCATTGCCCGAGAGATGGTGGCGGGATTAATCCCGCCACCTCTTCGAAGAGGCGAAAAAGAAATGGCCGGATTAATCCCGCCGCCCCGGTTAACCTAGAATATTAAGTTAAAAGGATATTTAAACGGGATAAATCTCTAGCGGAATATATTATAATCCTAATGCATTCCTAAACCCCTAAATTGTAATTTTAAGAGAGAATGTAAGAGAGTGAATCTTTATAAGTATTTTTAAATTTGTTTATAATACTTACTTGTAAACAGCACTGAAGGCGCCGTGCTTTCCTATAAAGAATAACACCCAATTTAATCTCGCTCCTGAGATGATCACTATGAAGAAAAAAGAAGATCTAAAGAGTGAAAAATACAGAAATGAAGAAACCCTTACCGGAGAAAGAACCAGATCTGAATTTGAGTGGGAAATTAAATGCATTTTCAAATTTACATGTCAGACCGATAATACATATGTCAGAAATTCAAATTTTTTAAAAAAACAGAAAATAAAATTTAAGATGAGTTGACACAAATATCCGACACTCTGACATATATACTCTCCAGTTCCAATGAGTATTTTAAAATTGCATTTAATGTTATTTAAGTGATTCAAGCTGTTTAATATTACGAAATTTTACACTATATTCTACATTCTTAGTATTCAAGTATATTTATATATATATATATATATAATATATACTTATACAATAAATAAATTGATATATCATTATGTATCATTTAAAATATATTCATAGTCTGTTTATTATTATTATTTTCTTAATTACTCGAGTATTTAGTTTTCATTTCCTAGTATCAATGGGATATTCTTTAATATTTTATTAATATTTGAATATATTCTAATATTAAACCTGATTATCATAATTAAATTAGTCTTGTTCTTAATTATTGCAGTAATTATTCTACATTTGTATATATTAATGGGATTTTCTCAATTAATTTGTTATTATTTCAAGAATATTCATGTGTTAAACCTTATTATCAATATTAAATTAATATATATTATTAAAACTATATATGACTATATATTAGATAAAATGATGTATTATTATGTATAATTTAAAATATGTTCATAGTGTGTATATTAATATCATTTCCTTAATTACTTGAGTAATTAATCTTCTTTATATTAATGGGATATTCTTTATTATTTTCTTATTATTCCAAGAATATTCCAATATTAAACATGATTATGATAATTAATTTAGTTAATTATTTGAGTACTTAATTTACATTTGTATATATTAATGGGATTTTCTCAATTAATTTCTTATTATTTCAAGAATATTTCAATGTTAAACCTTTTTATCAATATTAAATTAATATATATTATTAAAACTATATATGGCTATATATTAGATAAAATCATATATTATTATGTATAATTTAAAATATATTCATAGTGTGCTTATTAATATTATTTTCTTAATTATTCGATGTTTGTTTTGCACACATATATAAACATAATCATAAATTTACACACGCATTACAAGAACTTACAAAACATATGCACACACATGCACAACCCTAAACCAAACTGAAGAAATATGTTGCTTCTTTATTAAAACATCATGTTCAACGCATGTATGATATATGTACTCAATCTGTGTATGTAACACATTGAATTTACATGTGTAATATTTATATTAAGCTTGTTAGGAGCAAACCCTAAACCCTAAACCCTAAACCCTGTGTATACATGTGTGTACAAAAATAATTTTTCAACACTCTCTCTTCACACCATGCATGATCCATCCTAAACCCTAAACCCTAATATGTAACACAATGAATTTACTCATGTAATATGTATGTATGTCTGTGTGTATACACGTGTGTATGTATATATGTGTACTTTCTCTCTTCTCTCATACATACACACCATGCATGATCCATGTTAATATGTACTGTCTCTCTTCTCTCAAACATACACACCATGCATGATCTATAATATGTACTCGGTCTCTCTAATATTATGTACTAATATGTATGTATGTCTGTGTGTATAATACACACCATGCATGATCCATAATATGTACTGTCTCTCTTCTCTCATATACTATGTATGTATATCTGTGTATAATATGTGTAAGTATATATGTGTACTAATATATGCAATGTGTACAAAAATAATTTTTCAACACTCTCTCTTCTCTCATACATACACACCATGCATGATCCATCCTAAATCCAAAACCCTAAACCCTAAACCCTAAACTCATGTAATATGTATGTATGTCTGTGTGTATACACGTGTGTATGTATATATGTGTATTAATATATGCAATGTGTATGAATTTAATACTTTAACACTCTCTCTCTTCTCTCATGCATACACACCATGCATGATCCATGTTAATATGTACTGTCTCTCTTCTCTCAAACATACACAATATGATCCATAATATGTACTCTGTCTCTCTAATATTATGTACTAATATGTATGTATGTTTATGTGTATAAAACTATGTGTGTATGTATGTATTGATACACATGAAACTTTAACACTCTCATGGACACACACATGTTAAATCCCTGCATGATTTATATTTTTTGGGTGTATGTGATACACCCACGCACACGCACGCGCTAATAATATAATGAAAGAATATTCGTTTAGGGCGAATCTATATTTTATTCTTTTTAGGGTTTAAGTATATTCTCAGAAGGAATATTTTATTAGGGTTAATATATATATTTAATTCCTTTAGGGTTTAGGTATATTCTTAGGGTTTCAAGAGGCGGCGGCTGTGCACACAGGTGAGATGTGTGTGTGTGTGTGTGTGTGTGTATATATGTATGTATATATGTATAGGAGTGTGCGTATAATTTTATTTATTGATCTATCTCTCGCACACACACGCACACTCCTGTGTATATATATGTGTGTGTGGGTGTGTGTTTGTTTATCTGTATGATTTTATTTGTTTCGCTCACACACGCATACACACTACATATACACATATATATATATATATACTTATATACATATATACATACATATATTATGTGTACCAGTATCTATAAATTTTTTTTTATTGATCTATCTCTCCCACACACACGCACACTGCTTTACATATATATATATATATATATATAATCAATGCATATTAACAAATAGTATACAACACTAGTTTATATATATGCTTATATATTCATATGGGTTATATATCTATATACACACATATATATATGTGTGTGTTTATATGTATAATTTTATTTATTTATTAGTTTTATCTCTCGCACACACACGCACACTCCTGTGTATATATATGTGTGTGTGTGTGTTTTGTTTATCTGTATGATTTTATTTGTTTCGCTCACACACGCATACACACAATATACATATACACATATATATATACCTATATACATATATACATACATATATTATGTGTACCAGTATTTATATAATTTTTTTTATTGATCTATCTCTCCCACACACACGCACACTGCTTTACATATATATATATATATATATATATATATATATCAATGCATATTAACAAATAGTATACAACACTAGTTTATATATATGCTTATATATTCACAGACTCTCTCTCTTTCTCTATGGGTTATATATCTATATACACACATATATGTGTGTGTGTTTATCTGTATAATTTTATTTATTTATTAGTTTTATCTTTCGCACACACACGCACACTCTTGTGTATATATATGTGTGTGTGTGTGTTTGTTTATCTGTATGATTTTATTTGTTTCGCTCACACGCATACACACGATATACATATACACACATATATATACCTATGTACATATATACACACATATATTATGTGTACCAGTACTGTATAATTTTATTTATTTATTTATCTCTTGCACACACACGTACACTCCTATACATACATACATACATACATACATATATATATATACACATATATATATGTGTGTGTTTTTATCTGTATAATTTTTTTATTTATTAATTTTATCTCTCGCACACACGCTAAGCCCCTCGAGCGGCGGGATTAATCCCGCCGCCCACCCATGCCTGCTGCGCGGAATGCGGCGGGATTTATCTCGCCGGCAATGGCATGTGTGAAGGCCCTAATGGGCGGGATTAATCCCGCCGGATTCCGCACAGGGCATTTACAGGGGATGGGCGGCGGGATTAATCTCGCCGCTCGTGAGGCTAACCGAAGAGCCTGCATGAAAGATCCTGCACGGAAGGCTAACCGAAGAGCCTGCATGACATGTCCTGCGTGTAAGGCGGCGGGATTAATCCCGCCGCCCAGGGAATTCACGCAGGACAGGAACGGCGGGATTAATCCCGCCCCATGCTCATGCCCTTCGCGGAGGGTGGCGGGATTAATTCCGCCGCTCAGGCACTTCCACAGGATATAAGCGGCGGGATTAATCCCGCCCCCACCCATCCCTGTTCAAAATGCCGTGGGATTAATCCCGCAGCCAATATATATGTGTGAGAGCATGATTTACGAGAGGGCGGCGGGATTAATCTCTTCGAACCTTCTATGCCCGGTGGCGGGATTAATCCCGCCACCCTTCTTTTTTTCCTCCATTGGTACGTTGAATCAATCCCGACTAACTCTATCTGAGACGGAGAAGGTTTACAAAATACCAATGGAGGGAACTGAGAAGGGTGGTGGGATTAATTTCACCATGCCTCCTAAAAGAGTGGGCGGATTAATCCCGCCGCCTTTCTGGAGCCCCTGAAGGGATGTGAGAAATAAATCCTGCCCAATTCTCTCTGAGAACGAGAAAGGTGGCGGGATTAATCCCGCACACCCATTCAGGGCCTCCAGAAAGGTGGCGAGATTAATCCCGCCCACTCTTTTAGGAGGCATAAAAGATGTGGCGAGATAAATCCCGCCGCACCTTCCATGTGAATATATATGTTTATGACTATATATAAGTTGCATATCTCATTTTGTTTACTTTTATCATCTTATCATAATATTTTGCTTATCATAATATTTTGAGTAAAAGCCAGTAAACCATGTATAACTGTCCAAAGCTCACATTTGTGGTGGTTCTAAAACCAAATGTTATCAGTTTTTTGCACTATCACAAATGTTAGCTTTGGACAGTTAATCCTGTCCACTTCTCTCAGGTGTATGTGAATTTATCAGTGTATTATTTTTGTATATTCGGGTTTAGACAAGTGTTTGTGCGTTTTTATATAAATTGTATTCATAGTGTATTATTTTGCAGAAGGACGATTTAATCAAATAAGGAGATTCAGTGATTAGTATGGAGTCATCGTCAAATTCAGGGTAAGAATTAAAATAAAATCTGTTATACTCGGATATGTGCTTGAAGAATTAAATACTATTGTATACAGATGTGGAATTGAGGTGACATTGAAGACGAGAGCAGGAGAAGAGATGGGCAGGGGGATTCTGGAATCAACTTGGCCATATTTTAAGATAAATGGGAAGCGCATTGGAGCAATCATGGTTGCTGTCAAATTAACCTCTGTCACATCTCATGGACAAGCAAAACAATGGAAAGTAGATTCGCTAGTCAAGCACCCGAAAGCAGGCTGCGAACCCAGATTGGACGATTCTCGACAGATATGCCTTGTTCCATCCAATGTCACGATCTCGGATCCAGAGGTCGCCAGTTACAACATAATCTCGGGTGGTTTGTCGACTTGTGGATAATGATGTTCACGTGTTCACTAATGATGTTGACCTGGAGTTCTTCTTCAACTCAACGAAAGCCCATCTATGGAGGGGATCCATTGATGTCTACTTCGAAGATCTTCAGACTCATCGAGTAGGTGTATTTCAGGAGAGATTGCTTCACAATATAGAAATCCACAAGTGGAGCAATCTTCCCTCTTCACATTGAAGAAGAACACAGCGACATCATAAGGGAGATTGAGAGGGTGGCTCGGTCTCAGGTTCTCTACAGATCACGTTCAATTTGCTTAGGAAGCTTCGGGAGCTGGAAGAGTGTGCCGAGAACACTAGAACAGCTGCAGTCGGGGATCACACATGTTGATTCGGATCGCAAAAGAAAATCATCAATCGTTTTGTCAGCTGCACCTGTGGCATCTCATGCTGCAATAAGTCACAAGGAAATGATGTTGGATGAAAGATTTATCTTGTAGGTTAAATATTGCAGCGTCAACCCAAACTTCAATTACAGGCCACTCAACCAGGAACGTGTAGCTGAGCTCATGGAGAAGATGAAGGACGACAATTCTTATACCGTTCCACATAATGCTGTTTTGTGTCCATACTATGAAAGAAGGAAGGGCGCTGACAAAGTCTGGATCACAACACCAGAACAACTCATGAAGATTCAGACGGAGAATAGAAAATCTATCAAGTACTACATCATTAGTGGCCAGCACACAATAACGGCAGCCCAACGACTTCTCGATGAACACAACAAAGGAACGATGGCAACAAAACTTTCCGAGCATACCCGTGAGAAGCTGACAAAAAGATCGGTGTTTTTAGCTAAGCCGAATCTCACAATCGAGCAGTACCATAAGTTATCGGCGGAATGGGACGCTGCCGACACCAACCACTACAACAGCAAAATGGGAGAAGTTTAAACACACGCGAGCCGTGTGGGAATCTCTTGAGCGACCACAAAGAGCTACTGCAGGAATACACAATCTGCGAACTACCGGGTAAGCAAATTGTTTGGGCGGGATTTATCTCGCCGGTATATTAATCTGTCTTTTTTCTCAGAGAGTTGAAGAAATTGCAGCAGTTGATTTTGCCCAGGTGGGCGGGAAGGAAACATCCTTTCTGATGATGTTGATTTCTTGCCCCGAAGATAGGATCTTTGCCAAATGGTTGGGGATTATGGAATCCTTTTCAAAAGGAACACTGAAGAAGAAGCAGACAAGTGAAGGGGAGCCCTCAGAGAAGTCTGCAAAGAAACCCAGTAAGACGCCAAGGCTAAGTCTGTTCAATCTACAAAGGATGTAGACAACGATTTCAAGCTCACATGGTTGAAGCCTTTAAATGGAACAACGATGGAGGAGATGGAAGTCTTGGCTGATTTGGTGATCGATGGCAAACTACAAATTAATAACAGCAGCCCAACCTCTCCTTTTCATCTCAAGGCAATGGAGTTGAAGACGGTCAGGCATTTCAAGGAGTGGTTGGGAATACACTGCCACAAACTGGGTTGGACCTCGACTCAACATATGAAGAGGTCAGCAAATATTTGCATGTGACGAACGATGATATGCTTGTCGAATGGGTGAACCAATCGGAAGATCTAGGCAAGAATCTATTGCACGCCAACGCCAAAAAGGAGAACATTGGGATGACGCCTTCTCTTATGGCAGTCCTTCAGCAGCGGAGAACCGAATTGAACCTTATAAAGGAGGATGCTACGAATCACGACAAGCCCTACAGATGTTTGTTGTTAATTCGGAGACTTTATGGGGTAACATCACTGCTTGTAGGAAACCGTTTCAATTGTTCGTGATGGATCGGCGGTGTCAAAAAATCTTTCGACAGATAGGGCACTAGAGGATCTGGTGGAGAAACTTAGCCGTGCAAGCATATACATAGAAGGTATTTATTATTGAATTCATGCTTGCGCTCTTCACTGATACCTACTTTTTCAGGTATTTATTTCTTGATTCTTGCTCATGTCACCGATACTTTTGCCTTCGCCTTCGCCAAGAAGAATAGACATCGTTGGACAGGATTTTATATGAACGATGCTAATCCCAAGTGCATTGATATCGTTGTTCACTTGGTTGTTAGGAATGCGCCAAACAATTTCAAGCTTCCAAATGACTGGCCAGGCATCTGTTTGCACTCCAACGGCCCTGAACCTCCATCCGATACACCGATAGGTGAGTGACGTATTCGGCAATGTACGTTATCCAAACATCAAAGTCAAGCGGCACGGAGCATCGTCAACTTGATTAGGGGTCCTCACAGTGATGCGTGGGTTTTTGACTACTGCACTAGGGGGTCCGTCTTGAAGGAGTGTTACCTTCGGCATACATGTGTGTTTGCCGTTGAAAAGGATAAGACCATGGTTGAGGACCTGAACAAGTGGATAGATAGGTTCTCAACTGAGTACCCCAACGAATCCATAAAGGAGTATTTGAGAAAGTTCCCTCCAGATAAGTGCGATAGCTCTGAAGGCGAATCTGGTTCAATGTCGGAGTCTGAGACGAACTTCAATCAGATATTAGACCGGAAGTTATCTCGAGGAGTACAGAACATTCGCACACTCCAGTACCCATGGAAACATCAATAGAAGATGCAGAAGATCTTGAACCATCTCACAAGCGGCTTAGACTTCTTCGCCTCACTCAGAAGGTAATAGCGAAGAAGAATTGTTAATGAATTGTTAGAGTGACGAATAGTTGTAAATGAGTGTAACATAAGGCATTTTTGTATATTTCTTTTATATTTGTACAGAAAATAAATTCTCAAGGATTAATGAAGCTTTTAGTTCAAACATGGGTCACACATTAACAAGGTAAATAATATACCTTGATAATTTTAAGGTCAGCTAATTATCATTTTGCAGATGTAATGAAACAATTGAGAACATGGATTTTCAGCATTGGCATGAGGTAAGAGAGGGGTTTGGCGACAATTTCTTGTGCCACATGTCAGAATGACAGAGTTCATGCAGGAAATGGATAATAATGCAGCTCAAAACATCGTTACCATGGGGGCCACTTCATCATCATTTTTATTGGCTTCAGTTCCGAAATCAATTTCTTCAGCGCATGCAATATCTGAATCTTGTAAGGATGATGTACAATTAAATGATGAAGGGATAGGCAACGAGATAGTGGCAACGGATAAATGTGAAAGGGAGCAAACAAGTGATTTGCAAAGTATTCAAGAGGCAACGCTATCTCATGTTACTCATGGCCATATTGTGTTGTTGGATGTCAATGGTGTTCTGCTTCATCGACAAAGGCCCGAGGATAGGAAAAAAGAAATCAAACAAGGAGATTTCATTCCTTGTCATGGTAAATTTCGATATGATATTATTTTTCGTCCAGGGTTGGATCGTCTCTTTCAAAAGCTTAAGGAGATGGGTGCGCTTGTGGGGATTTGGTCATGCATGCAGATTCATAACTTAACACCGCTGTTGAATTTACTTAAGAAACATTGTAGTGTTGCAGAAGAGGTGATTCGTAAAGATTGGATTTTTGACCAGCGAATATGTTATAAACCTCTCGAATTTCACAATATAAGAAAGGAAAGCAAGCCGTACTTCTTCAAGAATGAAAGAATAATTGGGACTCATGGGGAGATCAGTCGCTTAAGGATAATGAAGAACGCACAGATGTTAGTAGTAGACGACTCTCCTCAGAAGGCTATGCTCAACCAAAACATTGCTTGTATTCATCCAATCACTTTCGATCCATATTCTGATACCGATATCATGGATGAGCTAGTGAACTACTTGGATACGTGCCTCAGAAAGAAGAATCTCGAAAATTTTTGTGAGCAGTATCCACCGTATCATACATTTCCTGAAGCTTTTCTTTTCGTGATATTGAATTTTATAAAATGAAGGTAGCAACCGGGCGCTTTATAATATTATTCTTAAGGAACGTCAGTTTTTAGATGAGCCTTTATGCAGACCTTCTCTTATCACATCTTATGTATTAACAAGGATGGCAACTCCCAATTGCATTCGTGAGAGTGTTAAGTGGTGGCAACAACATCAAGATATTGACCAAAATGATTTGATTAATCCGGAGAGTGATGATTTAGACAAAATAAGAAGATTTCTTTGTATGATAGGAAGAAAGTATTTATAAAAAATTAACATGTTGATAAGAAAATGATTTCATTTGTAATTATGTTTGATAGTATTTCTTCATTATTGTAAACTATTTTTAGAATAATATGAATATTCTAAGATATTTTAGGAATATTCCTTACTAAGTAAGGTTATTGAAGGATTAATTAATTAATTAATTAATATTTAAGGCTTAATTACATATTAATTAAATGATTAATTAATAATTAAAACTTAAGTATTAATTAGTAATTTATTTTATATTCCCATTTTCATGTATCATGCCCACTTTAGTTACAACGTGCATAAGTTATCTTGCCACAAAGACCAAGTTAAACTTAAACATGAATAGCTAGTGTACCTTAATTTTGTCATGGTATCCCCAACCTTGTGCACGGTAGACGCTATAAGTCCCTACAACC
The DNA here is from genome assembly GCA_003024785.1 of Selaginella tamariscina. Lineage (NCBI taxonomy): Eukaryota > Viridiplantae > Streptophyta > Lycopodiopsida > Selaginellales > Selaginellaceae > Selaginella > Selaginella tamariscina. The sequence goes on from PUQB01000964.1 coordinate 16,030, forward strand.
ACTTCATCATCTGAGACGGTGCCATTTTCTTCGCTAGTATGAACCTATAACATAATGCTAGTTAGTAGCAATGCTAGAATGAAAGCTTACCTCCATATCATCTAACGCGCAAACTCCTCACGCTCCAGAAACTCATTCGGCTCCATCGAATAAGTGAATTGTATGCAGTCATGGAAGGGCTGAAAGACCAGGCACTTACTCCAAGTTTGCATCTCGTCAAACTAGCTCATGAAGTCGACATCCGTTCCAACTTCTTCACCATCTTCTTGCAGTCCCTTAAGGATCTGAATGGCTTCCTCGTGCACAGCCTTCCAATACAAGTCCAAGGTGAACCACTTGATCCACTCTTTGCATGCCTGGTAGCCCAAGTGTTTGTTATTTTGCTTTGGATTCGGGATGAATGAGCTTGTTCAAGTATCGGAGTCACAGCATGTTTGAAATCTTCGCCTTTGACATCGTGTACAGCTTCTCAATGCCCATGCAGCGATACTACTTATGAGAGATGTTTGTCACCTTCTGGAAGCACTCCTCCCTCAACTCTGGGTCTATGATAGAGAGAAACTGGTGCATACACTTGTCATGCTTCTTGTACACTAGCTGCTTCAAGTTCAGTTCAAGCTATGGATTGCCTTTGTCAAGCCACGATCCAGGAAATAGGAAATGAGTAGGATTCCAAGAGTAGGAAGGCTTGACTCAGGAGCAGGATAGGAAACAAGACAGGAACTAGGAACTCAGGAGCAAGACAAGACGCAGGACAGGATCCAGGAGCTAGACAGGAACAGGATAGGATCCGGGAGCAAAACAGGAAGGCGCAGGAACGGATCCAGGAACAAGACATGAGCAAGACAGGATCTGGGAGCAAGACAGGAGCAGGAGGCAAAGAGTAAGACAAGAACAAGACAAGAACAAGGAACAAGAATAATCGTAAAATGACTGGTGTTGATAGTAACTGATTGTACAACAATTAGGTCGGAGCTTTTATGCTCACAACTCCAAGCTAATCTAGTCATGAGTCTAATCTAGTCATGAGCTAATAAGCTAATCTAGTCATGAGTCTAATCTAGTCATGAGCTAAGAATAGTGTCCCTTATCCTCTAGGCATATCCTGTAGCATATCCTCTAGGCATATCCTATAGGAATATCCTATAGGTATATCCTGTAGGAATATCCTACAGGCATATCCTGTAACCCGTATCCTGTATCCGAAATCCTGCATCATGTATCCGGAATTCTGTATCCTGCATCGGGTTGTGACAGCCTTTAGCACTGGTGACTGCTTTGTCGAGATCATTATCAATCTCGTTCTGCACATAGAATAAGTTAAAAAATTCTTTCCTATCAATCAAACTGAAGGTTACCTTGAAAAGGATCTTTGTGCAAATTAGGTTCAAAAGAGGATGCCAAGCCGCCTTTCCTGTTGCACTCTCCTTCCACTTCCGCACCTCAAGACAATCAACCTCCGTGAGTGACTCAAGGATTTTCTGAGTTCCTTCAGTACTAGTGCAAACTGTCTTTACAACGAGGAGAATATGTGGTAGTGTTGTTTCTACAAATGTTGCTGAAGATCTGTTCATTCAAACTGTAAGTCTAGACTCTTAATAAAAAGAAAAGAAAAATTCACATGTTTATTGATTGGAACATTGAAACCAATTGAAGATTGTCGAGGTTCTTTGTGGAGATGAAACTCGATCAAACGCAAATAGCCCATTGCTGGTTGTCCTCTACATCCTCATGGTAGAGCTTCTGCAAAGCCAGTAGCCTATAGTTCTCGTCCCAATAGCTGAACTTCCGGTTTGACAGCCTCGAAGCCCACTATTTGTACTCCGGTTGAGTAAGAGCTTGCTCGAAAGACCGGTGCTGCTCGTACTGAACCGTGTCCTTTGACAACTTCGATAGCTCCTCAGCAGTGAGTGGATCTCCGATGGACAGAATGAACAAGGCCGTGTTGCGTAGATAACCAGCCTTCTTCAACGATGACACCAACCTGCTCAAGTCCCCTAGGTTTACTCGTCGAACCACCTTGTTCGAATGCATTTTACAAATTGGCACATCAGAAGGATCACCAAGTCCCTTGATAGTAATTTTGTTGAGCAGGTTCGCTGAGCTCTCCAAATGCAAGCTAGCCGGTATGCTGTATAACTCCTTCGGCTCCTTATTGCTCTTCGCCTTCTTGCCTTTTGGATTAGCTTTTCCACGGCCTCTCTTTTTGCTAACTGCCTCCTCAAGTCGTCCTCACTAAAAGAAGAAAGTGCTTCAACTGCCTCTATCATCTGCACTTGCTTTTTCAGGATTGCAACCTCAGCGGATGAAGGAGGCAACTGCGACGAGCTCCCCGGGAAAGCTGTGATGGTTGATGGAGATTGCTCCTGCTCAATTGATACTACTTGAGGCTGAGTCACTGGAGGATCCTTCTTTGCTACATTAGATGGTTCTCCTCTCTTTCCTCGCTTGTGCTTTGATATTTTCTTCTCTTCCTGTGGCTCTTCATCAGGCACAAGCTCTTGTAGACGTTTTGAAACTCTCACCATTTTGCAGACTCTGGAAAGCAAACACACAAGTAAATTAATTCGGAGACAAAAGGAAAAACAAAAACCAAATATGACTAACCTTGTGACTGCTGACTCAGGCTAGATGGTGCCGACCCTCTTAGTCGGCACAGAAAAGTCGATGAGCGAAACCTGCCAACTAAGACCGGTTGGTGTTGACCCTCTCAGACGGCACAAATGAGATGATGTATGATGTATGTCGATTGAGCCATGATGGTGCCATCCCTGTCAGACGGCACAAATGGGAAGACCCTTTAACTCTGGCATAACAAAAGAACACATTGTGATATGGATACTTGAGCCACAAATTAAAGAAAAAGAAATTGAACAGACCTTGTGGCTACTGATTGAGCTAGGATGGTGCCGTCTCTCTCAGACGACACAAATGGGAAGACCCTTTAACTCTAGCATAAAAAAAACACATTGTGATATGGGTACTTGAGCCGCAAATTAAAGAAAAAAAAATGAACAGACCTTGTGGCTGCCGATTGAGCCAGGATGGTGCCGATGTCGAAGGAAAATCATTCGGGAACTCGTATGTTCGGGACTTGATGACTTTAATGATAGCGCATCGTAGTAATCCTTGCTAATGATCACACATGAATAAAAGAATAGAAAGGAAAGGGAAACATGAGATGAAACTCATGACACAAAAGATACACTAACTAATTTTTATATTTCATCATAAGAGCACACACAAAATAATGTCATCACACCTATTTACAAAGTAAGAAAAGAAAGAAGAAACTAGAGACTCTTCTCTATATCTCTATATCTATATGTGTCCTATCTCTCAAACCCTTGAGCCTTGGTTCCTTATATACCAAAATAATATAAAGAATGCATGTAGGGTAGGGTAGGGATGTAAGAAAGGGTGTAAGATGGGAGTTACATAAGAATAATGGTAGGGGGTTATGGAAGGTGGGCTTGACCCATAAATGATGGGGGTTATGGAAGAGGTGACTTGACTTTGACTTGGGAAGGTGACTAGGAAGGTGCATGGAAGAAGACAAAGAAAATATGCATGGTCAAAGCAGGCACTAATCATATGGATTAACATAATAATGTTGACTAGTTTGACCATGCAAGAAAAGACAAAGAAGGTGAATAGTAAAGTGAAATGTAGACGTATAATACGAGTAGAAGACTAGTAGAATACGAGTAAAAGACTAGTCCACTATATGCATACCAGGGGCTACCAAGGTGATGGTCCAAATTTTCCTGTGACACCGACAATCTAAATCAGCACAAAAATCTCGACTAGTTTACTTGGGCGTTACACAAATCGACTCGAAATGAATGGCGCCGCTCCTCTCAGGCCCCTTGGAGAAGATTTCAAATATCAAATCTGAGATAGAAAAAATCCGCAATGAAAAACAGTAAACCCTACGGAATAAATGTGGCATTAAAATTTAGGGTTAATATTAAAATATGTGAATAATTGGTAAAGGTGAAGATATTTCATATCATAAAAGGTAATAATTAAATTACATCAGTGATACTAGAGAGGATAGCATTAAGAACACTGTGAGCTGGGCAGCGTACAATTAATTATATACAAAGTGTGTTCACATTTATTATCAACGATTATAATTTTTTTTGGCGAACGAGAGTGTGTTTAATCTTTTACTTTGCTTTCCTAAACCACCGAGCTTTTTCCTTGCATTGTCATGGCCAGAGTTACCTATGAAGGCATTGACAAATATTTCCCAAACGATAAAGATGGAAATGCTTTTGTGTTTGAACATGATCTTCACATTGCTTTCAACATTCCTTGTTGGTTCTATCAGAGTTTTAACCCAAAGGGCCAACACGTGGCTGCCAGTTGGCCATTCGGCGTCATCACCCTGTATGAGCAACGCTAAGTTTTTCAGAACAACCCCAACGACCCCTAGGGTTAGGCTCTAATGCCCAAGTGGACAAGAGACTTTAGGGTTTAGCTTAAGTCTCCCTAGAATGTCTACCCCCAAAACCCTTGAGGGATAACCCTAGTTGACTTAGGGTCTTGCCCTAGAAGACCTAGACAGGCTCATGCCCTAACCCCATCAAGGAGACGTGTGTTCCACACATACCCCCGTGATAGAGCTAAGGCATCGTCACTTACCCTTTAAGGAATCACCCCCATCCGGGAGTACAATCCCTTTAGGGTGACAAGGGGTACCCTAAACCACGACTAACCCTAAGGGTTTGAGTGGCCAAGTCATACCCTAGACCTAAGGCTAGTACTTAGTAAGGACACGAGTGTGTGCCGTTGTCACAAGAAAATTTGGACCATCACCTTGGTAGCCCCTAGTATGCATATAGTGGACTAGTCTTTTACTCGTATTCTACTAGTTTTTCTACTCATATTATATGTCTACATTTCACTTTACTATTCACCTTCTTTGTCTTTTCTTGCATGGTCAAACTAGTCAACATTATTATGTTAATCATATGATTAGTGCCTGTTTTGACCATGCATATTTTCTTTGTCTTCTTCCATGCACCTTCCTAGTCACTTCACAACAAAGTCAAGTCACCTTCTTCCATAACCCCCATCATTTATGAGTCAAGCCCACCTTCTTCCATAACCCCCATCATTTATGGGTCAAGCCCACCTTCTTCCATAACCCCCATCATTTATGGGTCAAGCCCACCTTCTTCCATAACCCCTTACAATTATTCTTATGTAACTCCCATTTTACACCCTCTCTTACATCCCTACCCTACCCTACATGCATTCTTTATATTATTTTGGGTATATAAGGAACCAAGGCTCAAGGGTTTGAGAGATAGGACACATATAGATATAGAGATATAGAGAAGAGTCTCTAGTTTCTTCTTTTCTTTTCTTACTTTATAAATAGGTGTGATGACATTATTTTGTGTGTGCTCTTATGATGAAATATAAAAATTATTTAGTGTATCTTTTGTGTCATGAGTTTCATCTCATGTTTTCTCTTTCCTTTCTATTCTTTTTTCATGTGTGTGATCATTAGCAAGGACTACTACGATGCGCTATCATTAAAGCCATCAAGTCCCGAACATACGAGTCCCCGAATGATTTTCCTTCGACACCATAGGCGGACACAAGTGTTCTACTAAGTAAACTCCCTAAGGCTAGGTTTGGGATAACCTTAAGCACATGACCTTATGAGTGCCTCATGAAAAGGCTCCTGCTAACACGCTTAGGTTGTTCAACCTTTGAATTCCAAGGAGAACACTCCCCTAGCCAAGTGTGCCAAAGCACACTTAGTTACGAGACCTAACCTCCCTTGAGCGGATGCCCAAGGCTTAGCACCCTAGTGCAAGCACAAGCATGTCTGTTTGCTAGAGTATCCAACCCCTTAGTGACAAGCCCATGACATAACCCCAAAGGGCGTGCCTCGGGTGTTGTATCATGTGACGTTTAGCCCAGTGTTACATCTCCATGTGACACTGCCTTCCATGATGTGAGCTATCATGCCATAGCCCTTAGATTCAAGAGTTGCACCAAGTACCATAAATGTGGTTCTTAAATGCCAACTCTAGAACCCCTCAATGAACCCTTAGGAACCAGGTAACGTGAACCTGTCAAACAAGATCCCACGCCCACAGTTGGACAAGGACACGGATGTGCCTTGCTTGACTGTGAGTGCTACACATAGCTTGATGTGGAGGAGGAGGCTGGAGACAAGCCTCAACCTTTGCCTCTTGGAAAGTGTATTTCGACAAGACCTCCCAGGCATGAATTCGCCAACGTTAAGGGTAAGCGTGGGACGTACCCCTGGCATCTGGAAGTTACGGCACAACAGAGGGTTGTGCCTCGACGACACAAGCTAGAGCTTGCACCGGGAGAAGAGTAACGAGCTCAGTTATGAACCCAGGAAATGCCCCTTCTCCCAAAGCCAAAGACGCACATTTAACATAAGCTTTCCCCGTTTGAACACTCTAGTTGGACTCAATATTGAATCTTGACCTAAGCCAAAACTCAATCGACATAGTCACCTTCTCAAATCATGTGTTATCCCAAGTCCAAACACCTTAAAGAAAAAGAAAATTTTTTAATAATGTGTAAAATTCTCACAAGACTTAGTTTGTAAGCCAGAACAAACTAACATGCCATGTCTTATGGAAGTAAATCGTACAGTAACCTGAACATCCATAAGGTAAAGTAACCTGGCATATAACTTGGAAGTTGCCTTTCGTGTGCTACCACCAACAATGAAGTCCATAACCCACACCCACTTATGAAGTAAGTGTTCTCTAATGAGTTATAGATCTTAGGACCAACTCTCCGCATAGAATTCAGACGTTAGCCGAAAGTGATAGAGTACTTCAAGAATTTAGAACTAACTAAACCCTAAAATACACTACACTTTAGATAGTCCTACTGACCGCAGAGAAAAGGCTCCAATACCAATTGTCAGAGTTTTAACCTAAAGGGCCAACACGTGGCAACACGTGGCTGCCAGGTGGCTATTCGGTGTCATCACCCTGTGTGAGCAACACTAAGTTTCTTAGAACAACCCCAACGACCCCTAGGGTTAGGCTCTAATGCCCAAGTGGACAGGAGACTTTAGGGTTTAGCCTAAGTCTCCCTAGAATGTCTACCCCCAAAACCCTTGAGAGATAACCCTAGTTGACTTAAGGTCTTGCCCTAGAAGACCTAGACAGGCTCATGCCCTAACCCCATCAGGAAGATGTGTGTTCCACACATACCCCCGTAATAGAGCTAAGGCATCGTCACTTACCCCTTGAGGAATCATCCCCATCCAAGAGTACAATCCCTTTAGGGCGACAAGGGGTACCCTGAACCACGACTAACCCCTAAGGGTTTGAGTGGCCAAGTCATACCCTAGACCTAGGGCTAGTACTTAGTGAGGACACGAGTGTGCGGCGTAGGCGGACACGAGTGTTCTGCTAAGTAAACTCCCTAAGGCTAGGTTTGGGATAACCCTAAGCATATGACCTTGCAAGTGCCTCACGAAAGGGCTCCTGCTAATACGCTTAGGTTGTTCAACCTTTGAATTCCAAGGAGAACACTCCCCTAGTCAAGTGTGCCAAAGCACACCTAGTTACGAGACCTAACCTCCCTTGAGCGGATGCTCAAGGCTTAGCACCCTAGTGCAAGCACAAGCATGTTTGTTTGCTAGAGTATCCAACCCCTTAGCGACAAGCCCATGACATAACCCCAAAGGGTGTGCCTCGGGCGTTGTACCATATGATGTTTAGCCCAATGTCACATCTCCATGTGACACTGCCTTCCATGATGTGAGCTATCATGCCATAGCCCTTAGATTCAAGAGTTGCACCAAGTACCACAAACGTGGTTCCTAAATGCCAACACTAGAACCCCTCAATGAACCCTCAGGAACCAGGTAACGTGAACCTGTCAAACAAGATCCCACGCCCACATTTGGACAAGGACACAGATGTGCCTTGCTTGACCGTGAGTGCTACACCTAGCTTGACGTGGAGGAGGAGGCTGGAGACAAGCCTCAACCTTTGCCTCTTGGAACGTGCATTCCGACAAGACCTCTCATGCATGGATTTGCCAACGTTAAGGGTAAGCTACCCCGAAGGTGGGACGTACCCCTGGCATCTGGAAGTTAGGGCGGCACAACAGAGGGTTGTGCCTTGACAACACAAGCTAGAGCTTGCATCGGGAGAAGAGTAACAAGCTCAGTCATGAACCCAGAACCCTCACTCCTATATACTACTTTATTTATGTGACAGAGGCCCCCCCCTGTTTTCCTGTTTACATAAGTGGGCTAGCACTGAAATTTCATTCCCAAAGGGAATATACTTGGTGAGTTATCCATCGACCCCTAAACCCTGTCAAACCTAGGGGTATTTCTAAGCATATTCGACACGTCGAGCTCACCGGAACTAACCATTAACCCAAACGAGACACGAAAAACAAGGGTAAGAGTTTTCTAGAAGGTAAGTGCTACCTTCGCTTAGAGTTTTTCACGATATCTAAAGACAGCCGGCCGGACTACCCCTAAACACCTAAGTGCACTAAGCGGGGCTGTTTTTCACTACATCTAGGACTTGTCAACATAGTACAGTAGGTAACAACAGTCAATGTCCAAAGTAAAGAGGAGTCATAGTAAAAACTATGACATGTTCAGTATACATGTGGTTCAATTGATGTCAGTTTCTGTAAGTTTTGGAGAAGATGTGGAGTTGTTACCAGAAGGCAATGCATCAAACCAGTTTGTCTTTTACACATTGTGCCCGACAAAGGGCCCGTTGTTCAGGTTGCGGACAAAGGAGCGTGAAGAATCCATGCTGGTATGTCTTCTAAGAGCAGACAAATGTAGGATAGGGAAGGATCTCATTGGTTTGTCTGAAGTAAACGAGTCTCTAAACTACCAGATATATACAATGGAAATGTCATTTACGAACTTCCTCCAAAGAAAGAAAGCATAGAGAAGTACTTGGGGATGAATCACAAGGATGGTTGCTACCATTGGACACACCCGAGCACAACACACTGGCATGTTCCGGTGCAAGTCAGACGAAGTTCATGTGTTGGACATCTCAAATGCACCATGCTACCTGCCCCTACCTAGCTTTTGAGAAGAAAGCAAATGAATGTCACTTCAAGGGTGCTGTGAAGAAGGCGAAGACAACTGAGTCAAGCAAAGTAAAAGGCATGAAATGTAAGCATTGTGGAGAGGAGCCATTGCTAGTGCACGCTTGTCTGGCTTATGTGTACTACATTCTGCCAGACGACATTTCTTTTACAAGGTTGTTCATTCACATAGGTGTTAATCAGCATCCAATTAGCCCCTCAGTGTCAGCTTCAAATGTTCAGCGTGCCAGAGCTAGTGTCAGCAATGTGGTAAAAAGCAGTTTGTGAACCAATCAACGAGTGATTGAGTGAACTCATCTTTGAAGAACTTTTCAAGGAAGGAGGAGAAGTCTCGTACACTAGTTTACTCTAAAAACTTGAACCTCTTACAAACCATCGAAGGTATTTTTCTTTAGATCTAAGCACATTGATGTGACCTTTTCTTTAGGACTCAGGACTGGATTACACAATCAAGACAGAAGGAGACACACTTTAGAGAGGGTTACGAGGGTTTTTTGGAGCTAAAGACAAAGTTGCCAATACCTTTCATTCATGTCATACATGTTCCAGGGATGGAACTGCATAGTGCTGAGGAGCAGCCTTTGATCTTCAAAATGACAGTTGAGCGATTGGGTTCAGGAGTTGACTACATCAAAAGGTGAGGAGACCTTCATGATCAATGGGTTGTTTTGGACCACACACACTATCAGAGTTTTAACCCAAAGGGCCAACACGTGGCAGCACGTGGCTGCTAGGTGGTCATTTGGCATCATCACCCTGTGTTAGCAATGCTGAGTCTTCCAAGATAACCCTAAGAGTCTAACTCTGGGCCCAATTAGGCAAAAGACTTAAAGTCCTACCCTAAGTCCCCTAGAATGACCATCCCCTGAACCCTAGAGGATAACTCGAGTAGACTTTAGAATCATGTCCCAGTAGACCTAGACAAGCTCATGCCCTAACCCCACAAAGAAGATGTGTCTCACACATACCCCCGTGACAGAGCTAAGGCATCGTCACTTACCCCTTGAGGAATCACCCTCATCCGGGAGTACAACCCCTTTAGAGCAACAAGGGGTACCCTGAACTACGACTAACCCCTAAGGGTTTGGGTGGCCACGTCATACCCTAGACCTAAGGCTAGTACGTAGTGAGGACACGAGTGTGTGCCATAGGTAGACACGAGTGTTCTACTAAGCAAACTCCCTAAGGTTAGGTTTGGAAAACCCTAAGTACATAACCTTGCGAGTGCTTCACGAAAAGACTCATGCTAACAAGCTTAGGTTGTTCAACCTCTGGATTCCAAGGAGAACACTCCCCTAGCCAAAAGTGCCTAAGCACACCTAGTTACGAGACCTAACCTCCCTTGAGCAAATGCCCAAGGCTTAGCACCCTAGCACGAGCACAAGCATGCATGTTTGTCAAAGTATCTAACCCCTTGGCGACAAGCCCATAACCCCAAAGGGCGTGCCTCAGGCGTTGTATCATGTGACGTTTAGCCCAGTGTCACATCTCCATGTGACACTTCCTTCCCCAAATGCAAGTTGTAACTAAAATGGGCATGGCTATAGTCCCATTTCCTAATAATTAGCAATTTTAGCTATTTAATTAGCATTTTCTAATATTAAAGGAATATTCTTTAGAATATATGTTTGAAAAGAGAATATTCTTTAGAATATTCTATTTTGTATTCTACCCTTTAATAAATTATAGCATTCATTGAACAAAAATTAATAACATTAAAAAGTAGAATGTATTAAATTATATAATATATTGCCTAATATAACAATTAAGGAAGAGCATAAGAGGTACATTATATAAATATTGATGTTGTTATTAAAATATTAATATTTAAATATAACATTATTAATTAAAAATTTGTAGTAGTAATAATATATATATAAAATCCTATAATAATATAGTCAATCTTCCATATCATTTTTTAAATTTATATAGTTAAGTATACAATTTGGTACTATTATTAAAGAGTTTATAATAATTATGAATATTAAATATATGATATTTTATAATTTTGTAATTGCTTTAAGCTTCAGAAAACATACATTCCCTTGCAGTTTTGTTAATCGTGACTTTATCAACGCTTCTTGACATCCACCCATATCGAATGGATTTAACATTTATAAAACATGCTGGGTCTTTTTGATTGGGAGACCATGTTTTCTCTAGGCATCCATTATATCTTTCGCTCTCCTTCTCTGTCGCCTTTTTTGTGGTTTGAACCATGCAACCTTAACAATACTATTTTTTGTGATTACTTCAGGTGTGTCGATAATTTGACCCATCCAAATAGGCTGATTATATGACGCATCTGGAGTAATGAGAACCATCATTAGTTTTTGAAGATCCTTGCAGCAATCAAAGTATGCTTTAGGTTTTTGGTTCCTTTGTCCAACAAAGTGTGGGGTTTGCACTTCCACATCACTACTGGCTTCTATGTCGTCTGTGCTCAGTGATGTCATTTCAATCTCCTCTCGCCACCTTGTTTTAGGCCAGAAAGGGTGTTGCAATTCTGTACTTGTGACAGTAGGCCCTTCCAACTCTCGAACAACAGTCTCCCAATAGTTGACCACATGCTTATATAGTTCTGAGTAACCAGTTGCCTTATCAGAATTCTTTGGCATCGATTTTTGAACCCATGCCACATATTTTTTGATGCCATCAATAATAACCTCTTGTTCCTTGAGCTGGGCACTCAATGGAATAGGGTCTGGTTGTCCTTCTGGGAGAAGTGGCTTTCCATCCTCTCCACTTTTGAAGAGCATTAAGCCCTCTTTCGGTAACCACTCCTGCTCTGATGGCCGTAACTTGTACTGCATAATAGGTATACCATCTCGTATGGAGAAAAAGAATTGTAGCGGCACAAGGTGACCAACTAAAGAATCACTCCCTTCTTTTATATACTCCTTGAGAAATTTTTTGAAGTCTGGCACCTCAGTCACAAGCAAAGCACAACTTTTTTTGGAGATGCAATTTTCAAAAAGATTCATCATATGCGGTAAGGTAAGTGCACTTGTCCTTTTTGTAGAGTTGGAGACCTTGCTGAAGAACGCATCAATATCTTCATGAGTGTGACCAACCATAAGGAAACTGAGCGTGATTGTTTCAAACACACCTTTGGCAACAAGCATTGACAAGTATGCTAGCACATATCTAGAAAATAAAAGTAAGTATGAGCTTGAGAAACCCTTAAGTAAAATGATTTACCTATTTTTGTTCTCGCCTGCACAATTATCCATCTGTAAAAGCAAATGACGAGGAAGCTTATTTGATGTTGAGGACACATGTACACTATTTGAGCTAGATCCCTCCACTGAACCTGAACTCTCAACAGGGCCATCTGTTTTTTGTGCAGGTTGCTGACAATGCCTCTCATATTCCCAAGTAGCCTCAAGTGCAGACGTGTTCATGAGAGCATTATGTAAAGGTTGAAGGTGTTGTTTCTTCACTTTGAGATCACTGATAGGATTGTCTGTGAGTGGGCTTCAAGGTTTCTGAAACACATGGCTAACGACCCAATAGTGAAATTGGAGTCGCTAGACCAATGTGGAAGTGAAAAGTGTCCATATGACTCACAACCGTGTCCATGTGTTAGCACACCTGTTAAAGAAATCGGAAGTTTCATGACATTTCCAAGGCACTTTGGTGTTGCAAAGAGCTTTGGAATGCTGGTCTTTGAATGATCCATCTTGTCATGGATCAAGCACAGATACTCTGATGGGCGTGACACAGAAAGCATGCGGTGTGCATAGTACTGAGACCGACAAGTTTGTTGTGCAATCATGTGGGCCTCCATCTTCCTTTGAATGGTAGTGATCTCCACCAAGGTTTTTGCACAAGCCTCTGCAGCCTTCAATGATGTACAAGTGTCACACTTAGAAAAGCTAGAGTGTTTTGCAATCTCCACATCCTTAAAATGAGTATTCCATATGTTGTTGAAGGTACCAGTGCAGATTGCTTGGAGCCCCATCAAACTGAGGCACTTGTTCACATGTTCACACAGTTTCAATTGAGTGTAGATTGAAGGTAAAACCTTGAGATTTTCCCTGACCCCTGCATTTGTGGTTCGGCATTTGTGAGGCATCCTGTCTGCATTTGCTTCCACAAAAGCCTTGAGTATCTCTATGGCTGCCATGATGTGAGAGCGGGTTTTGACCAAGCGAGTGTTCCCATGAACTGAGGTTCGCGCTCCATCTAGCCACTCATCCCTCCGACGGTAGAACGTGGTCTTTGGGATCCCGTATATACTGTACCAAGCTTTGAAGCAGATGGCCACCTTATTAAATACCATGGATGTACTCTGATAACCTGTGTCCGAGGCCATTCCATCAATACACCCAGTTAGTGCAGCATATACAAACTCATGCCTTTGCTTTTGGGTGAGCATACGAAAGACATGTCTACATTGGGTAATTTCATTCCGGTCTGCCATCTGACAACACTTCTTCTTGCAACAGTCAATCGTGGAAATGCTCGTAACACTTTCGGAAGATGTAGGATCCATCTTTACCCTCTTGCTGAAACTTGCAGGGGAAGATCTACAACCCATGAATCGCCTTTTTCTTACAATAGGACCAATGCAAGGAACCTCTTCAAATATGAGTTGTTCTTCCGGGTTGTTATTATTGAAATCCAACCCAGAATATGTTGAACCATCTTGCCGTCTTAATTCAGATGTTCGCCACCTCACGAGGGATCCAGGATACAATGTGCCATTAGGTGAAACCTCTGTCACAACTACACCCACGAAGTCGGACCCTAGTTTCTCTTCTGACACTGCTTCCATTGGATTTATAGCTGTGATGATGCCTCTTCCGACTTCAATCTCACGAAGAAAGAGAATCACCTCATCCATCACAGCAGGCAAGCCATCATCTGGTAAACTCGTGCTACTATTTGTTTGTGACTCTGCATATTTTGTGTCAGCCTTGACTTCATCCAAATTCCACAATACAGGAGAACCCTCCTCAAATTCCATTCCCAGAACCTCAACATGCTTGAAAATGGTGTTCACCCATACGTACACACAAGATCCTTGGGAAATATTGTGACATGATGCATTATTATCTCGAACTTCCACAGTTCCAGTGCCAACTATCTCGTTGTTCCGAAGAAGACATACTTTATCTCCAGTATTAAACATATTGTCCTGCACATAAATAATTGTATTATTTATGATATCTGTTTATGCAATATTTTTAAGAAATCTGAATTACGGTTACTTAATAATATGCATATGCAATAATACATAATTATGTTTAGAGATAATATCTCATGTTTGATTAATACAACTGATGGGCGGGATTAATCCCGCCACGAATCCCTCCGACGAGGAACGGTCGGCGGGATTAATCCCGCCGCCGACTCAACCCCTTCGGAGAGAGTCGGCGGGATTAATCCCGCCTTGGACTCCCTCCGACAAGGAAGAGCCGGCGGGATTAATCCCGCCGCCTCTTCCTCCTCGGGGGGAGTCCGGCGGGATTAATCCCGCCGACTCTCTCCGACGAGGAAGGGAGTCCGGCGGGATTAATCCCGCCGCCGACTCAACCCCTTCGGAGAGAGTCGGCGGGATTAATCCCGCCTTGGACTCCCTCCGACAAGGAAGAGCCGGCGGGATTAATCCCGCCGCCTCTTCCTCCTCGGGGGGAGTCCGGCGGGATTAATCCCGCCGACTCTCTCCGACGAGGAAGGGAGTCCGGCGGGATTAATCCCGCCGACTCATCCTCGCCGGAGAGAGTCGGCGGGATTAATCCCGCCGGACTCCCTTCCTCGTCGGAGGAAGAGGCGGCGGGATTAATCCCGCCGGCTCTTCCTTGTCGGAGGGAGTCCAAGGCGGGATTAATCCCGCCCACAATTCTTACGACGGGGAATGGGTGGCGGGATTAAACCGCACATAACTCTCTCCAAAACTATGATTTCAAAGAGATCTCGGGATAAATCCTGTCCCCAAATCTTTAAAACAGTGAAGTGGTGGCGAGATTAATCCCGCCACCCCTTCCCTGCCTCCTAAAATGGTTGGCGGGATTAATCCCGCCGACAACTCTTTCTAATAAATTCTGGTAACTCTTCATCAGTTGAGAAGGTTATCGACGGGATTAATCCCGCCACTCTTTTTCAGTGGCGGAGAAGCATTGCCCGGGAGATGGTGGCGGGATTAATCCCGCCACTTCTTCAAAGAGGCGAAAAAGAAATGGCCGGATTAATCCCGCCGCCCCGGTTAACCTAGAATATTAAGTTAAAAGGATATTTAAACGTGATAAATCCCTAACGGAATATATTATAATCCTAATGCATTTCTAAACCCCTAAATTGTAATTTTAAGAGAGAATGTAAGAGAGTGAATCTTAATAAGTATTTTTAAATTTGTTTATAATACTTACTTGTAAACAGCACTGAAGGCGCCGTGCTTTCCTATAAAGAATAGCACCCAATTTAATCTCGCTCCTGAGATGATCACTATGAAGAAAAAAGAAGATCTAAAGAGTGAAAAATACAGAAATGAAGAAACCCTTGCCGGAGAAAGAACCAGATCTGAATTTGAGTGGGAAATTAAATGCATTTTCAAATTTATGTCAGACCGACAATACATATGTCAGAAATTCAAATTTTTTAAAAAGAACAGAAAATAAAATTTAAGATGAGTTGACACAAATATCCGACACTCTGACATATATACTCTCCAGTTCCAATGAGTATTTTAAAATTGCATTTAATGTTATTCAAGTGATTCAAGCTGTTTAATATTACGAAATTTTAGACTATATTCTACATTCTTAGTATTCAAGTATATTTATATTATATATATATATATAAATATATACTTATACAATAAATAAATTGATATATTATTATGTATCATTTAAAATATATTCATAGTCTGTTTATTATTATTATTTTCTTAATTACTCGAGTATTTAGTTTTCATTTCCTAGTATCAATGGGATATTCTTTAATATTTTATTAATATTTGAAGAATATTCTAATATTAAACCTGATTATCATAATTAAATTAGTCTTGTTCTTAATTATTGCAGTAATTATTCTACATTTGTATATATTAATGGGATTTTCTCAATTAATTTGTTATTATTTCAAGAATATTCATGTGTTAAACCTTATTATCAATATTAAATTAATACACACTATGAACATATTTTAAATTATACATAATAATACATCATTTTATCTAATATATAGTCATATATAGTTTTAATAATATATATATTAATATCATTTCCTTAATTACTTGAGTAATTAATCTTCTTTATATTAATGGGATATTCTTTATTATTTTCTTATTATTCCAAGAATATTCCAATATTAAACATGATTATGATAATTAATTTAGTTAATTATTTGAGTACTTAATTTACATTTGTATATATTAATGGGATTTTCTCAATTAATTTCTTATTATTTCAAGAATATTTCAATGTTAAACCTTTTTATCAATATTAAATTAATATATATTATTAAAACTATATATGGCTATATATTAGATAAAATCATATATTATTATGTATAATTTAAAATATGTTCCTAGTGTGTTTATTAATTTTATTTTCTTAATTATTCGATGTTTGTTTTGCACACATATATAAACACAATCATAAATTTACACACGCATTACAAGAACTTACAAAAACACATATGCACACACATGCACAACCCTAAACCAAACTGAAGAAATATGTTGCTTCTTTATTGAAAACATCATGTTCAACGCATGTATGATATATGTACTCAATCTGTGTATATGTAACACATTGAATTTACATGTGTAATATTTATATTAAGCTTGTTGGGAGCAAACCCTAAACCCTAAACCCTAAACCCTAATATGTAACACAATGAATTTACTCATGTAATATGTATGTATGTCTGTGTGTATACACGTGTGCATGTATATATGTGTACTCTGTATGTATATATGTGTACTTTCTGTCTTCTCTCATACATACACACCATGCATGATCCATGTTAATATGTACTGTCTCTCTTCTCTCAAACATACACACCATGCATGATCTATAATATGTACTCGGTCTCTCTAATATTATGTACTAATATGTATGTATGTCTGTGTGTATAATACACACCATGCATGATCCATATTAATATGTACTGTCTCTCTTCTCTCATATACTATGTATGTATATCTGTGTATAATATGTGTAAGTATATATGTGTACTAATATATGCAATGTGTACAAAAATAATTTTTCAACACTCTCTCTTCTCTCATACATACACACCATGCATGATCCATCCTAAATCCAAAACCCTAAACCCTAAACCCTAAACCCATGTAATATGTGTGTATGTCTGTGTGTATACACGTGTGTATGTATATATTATGTGTATTAATATATGCAATGTGTACACATGAAACTTTAACACTCTCATGGACACACACATGTTAAATCCCTGCATGATTTATATTTTTGAGGTGTATGTGATACACCCACACACACGCACGCGCTAATAATATAATGAAAGAATATTCGTTTAGGGCGAATCTATATTTTATTCTTTTTAGGGTTTAAGTATATTCTCAGAAGGAATATTCTATTAGGGTTGATATATATATTTAATTCCTTTAGGGTTTAGGTATATTCTTAGGGTTTCAAGAGGCGGCGGCTGTGAAATCGGCGGCGGCGGCTGTGCACACAGGTGAGATCTGTGTGTGTGTGTGTGTGTGTATGTATGTATATATGTATAGGAGTGTGCGTATAATTTTTTTTTAGTTTTATCTCTCGCACACACACGCACACTCCTGTGTATGTATATGTGTCTGTATGATTTATTTGTTTCGCTCACACACGCATACACACGATATACATATACACATATATATATATATACCTATATACATATATACATACATATATTATGTGTACCAGTATCTGTAAATTTTTTTTATTGATCTTGCTTTACACACACACACACACACACACACACACACACACATATATATATATATATATATATATATATATATTATGTGTACCAGTATCTGTAAATTTTTTTTTATTGATCTATCTCTCCCACACACACGCGCACTGCTTTACACACACACACACACACACACACACATATATATATATATATATATATATAATCAATGCATATTAACAAATAGTATACAACACTAGTTTATATATATGCTTATATATTCATATATACACACATATATATATGTGTGTGTTTTTGTATAATTTTATTTATTTATTAGTTTTATCTCTCGCACACACACGCACACTCCTGTGTATGTATATGTGTGTGTGTGTGTGTTTGTTTATCTGTATGATTTTATTTGTTTCGCTCACACACGCATACACACAATATACATATACACATATATATATACCTATATACATATATACATACATACAACACTAGTTTATATATATGCTTATATATTCACAGACTCTCTCTCTTTCTCTATAGATTATATATCTATATACACACATATATATGTGTGTGTTTATCTGTATAATTTTATTTATTTATTAGTTTTATCTTTTGCACACACACGCACACTCCTGTGTATATATATATGTGTGTGTGTGTGTTTGTTTATCTGTATGATTTTATTTGTTTCGCTCACACGCATACACACGATATACATATACACACATATATATACCTATGTACACACATATATTAGGTGTACCAGTACTGTATAAGTTTATTTATTTATCTATCTCTTGCACACACACGTACACTCCTATACATACATACATACATACATATATATATATATACACACACATATATATGTGTGTGTGTTTTTATCTCGCTAAGCCCCTCGAGCGGCGGGATTAATCCCGCCGCTATATAGTTGGGGCCATGGCGGCGGGATTAATCCCGCCGCCGAGGCCCTTCAGGCATGGGTGAGCGGCGGGATTAATCCCGCCGCCGAGGCCCTTCACGCAGGCTATGGGCGGCGGGATTAATCCCGCCGCTCTACGACAAACCGAAGAGCGGCGGGATTAATCCCGCCGCCCATAGCCTGCGTGAGGGGCCTCGGCGGCGGGATTAATCCCGCCGCTCATCCATGCCCTGCGCGGAATGCGGCGGGATTTATCTCGCCGGCAATGGCCTGTGTGAAGGTTCTAATGGGCGGGATTAATCCCGCCGGATTCCGCGCAGGGCATTTACAGGGAATGGGCGGCAGGATTAATCCCGCCGCTCTTCGGTTTGTCGTAGAGCGGCGGGATTAATCCCGCCTCCCAGGGAATTCACGCAGGACATGAACGGCGGGATTTATCCGGCCCCACGCTCATGCCCTTCGCGGAGGGCGGCGGGATTAATCCCGCCGTTCATGTCCTGCGTGAATTCCCTGGGCGGCGGGATTAATCCCGCCCCCCATCCCTGTTGAAAAATGCCGCAGCCAATATATATGTGTGAGCGCATGATTTACGAGAGGGCGGCGGGATTAGTCTCTCCGAACCTTCATTGCCCGGTGGCGGGATTAATCCCGCCACCCTTCTTTTTTTCCTCCATTGGTATGTTGAATCAATCCCAACTAACTCTGTCTGAGACGGAGAAGGTTTACAAAATACCAATGGAGGGAACCGAGAAGGGTGGTGGGATTAATTTCACCATCCCTTACATGGTGGGCGGGATTAATCCCGCCGCGTACGCATGCCCTGCGCGGAATCGGGCGGGATTTATCCCGCCGCCATTGGCCTGCCTGAAGGGCCTAGGCGGCGGGATTAATCCCGCAAGATTTCGCACAGGGCATTGGCGTTCGGCGGGATTAATCCCGCCGACTAAGGCCCGAGTGAAGGGCCTGGGAGGCGGGATTAATCCCGCCGAACGCCAATGCCCTGTGCGAAATCGGGCGGGATTAATCCCGCCCGATTCCGCGCAGGGAATTGGCGTCCGGCGGGATTAATCCCGCCGCATAGGGATCGAGTGAAGGCCCTGGCCGGCGGGATTAATCCCGCCGAGTCTTCAATGCCTGTTGGAGAAATGAATCTCGCCACCCTTCCCTTTTTCCTCCATTGGTGAGTTGGACCAATCCCAAACGTTTCTGTCTAAGACGTAGAAGGTTTACAACATACCAATGGAGGGGACTGGGAAGGGTGGCGAGATTCATTTAACCATCCCTTACATGGTGGGCGAGATTAATCCCGCCTCCTTTCTGGAGTCACTGAAGGGGTGTGAGAAATAAATCCTGCCCAGTTCTCTCTGAGACCGAGAAGGGTGGCAAGATTAATTCCGCACTCCCGTTCAAGGCCTCCAGAAAGGTGGCGAGATTAATCCCGCCCACTCTTTCAGGAGGCATTGAAGGGGTGGCGAGATTAATCCGCCGCACCTTCCATGTGAATATATGTGTATTAGTATATATAAGTTGCATATCTCATTTTATTTACTTTTATCATCTCTTCATATTATTTCGAGTAAAAGCTAGGAATCTATGTAAAACTGTCCAGAGCTCACATTTGTGGTGGTTCTAAAACGAAATGTTATCTTTCTTTTGCACTAACACAAATGTGAGCTTCGGACAGTTAATTACGTCTACTTCTCTCTGTGTATTATTTTTGTATATTCGGTTTATACAAGTGTGTGTGCGTTTTTATATAATTTATATTTATAGTGTATTATTTTGCAGAAGGACGATTTGATCAAACAAGGAGATCGAGTCATTAGTATGGAGTCGTCGTCAAATTCTGGGTAAGAATTAAAATAAAATCTGTTATACTCGGATACTTGAACTAATCATTTTTGTATTCAGATGTGGAATTGAGTGACATTAAAGTCAAGAGCAGGAGAAGAGATGGGCAGGGGGATTCTGGAATCAACTTGGCCATATTTTAAGATAAATGGGAAGCGCATTGGAGCAACCATGGCTGCTGTCAAATTAACCTCTGTCACATCTCATGGACAAGTAAAACAATGGAAAGTTGATTCGCTAGTCAAGCACCCGAAAGCAGGCTGCGAACCCAGATTGGACGATGCTCGACAGATATGCCTTGTTCCATCCAATGTCACGTTCTCGGATCCAGAGGTCGTCAGTTACAACATTAATCTCGGGTGGTTTTGTCGACTTGTGGATAATGACGTTCACGTGTTCACTAATGATGTTGACCTTGGAGTTCTTCTTCAACTCAACGAAAGCCCATCTATGGAGGGGATCCATCTGGATGTCTACTTCGAAGATCTTCAGACTCATCGAGTAGGTGTATTGTCAGGAGATATTGTTTTACAATACAGAAAATCAGCAAGTGGAGCAATCTTCCCTCTTGACATTGAAGAAGAACACAGCGACATCATAAGGGAGATTGAGAAGGTGGCTCGGTCTCAGGTTCTCTACAGATCACGTTCAATTTGCTTAGGAAGCTTCGGGAGCTGGAGGAGTGTGCCGAGAACACTAGAACAGCTGCAGTCGGGGATCACACATGTTGATTCGGATC
Organism: Selaginella tamariscina; assembly: GCA_003024785.1. Taxonomy (NCBI): domain Eukaryota; kingdom Viridiplantae; phylum Streptophyta; class Lycopodiopsida; order Selaginellales; family Selaginellaceae; genus Selaginella; species Selaginella tamariscina. The sequence continues at coordinate 37,557 of PUQB01000964.1, forward strand.
GCAAAAGAAAATCATCAATCGTTTTGTCAGCTGCACCTGTGGCATCTCATGCTGCAATAAGTCACAAGGAAATGATGTTGGATGATAAGATTTATCCTTGTAGGGTTAAATATTGCAGCGTCAACCCAAACTTCAATTACAGGCCACTCAACCAGGAACGTGTAGCTGAGCTCATGGAGAAGATGAAGGACGACAATTCTTATACCGTTCCACATAATGCTGTTTTGTGTCCATACTATGAAAGAAGGAAGGGTGCTGACAAAGTCTGGATCACAACACCAGAACAACTCATGAAGATTCAGACGGAGAATAAAAGATCTATCAAGTACTACATCATTAGTGGCCAGCACACAATAACGGCAGCCCAACGACTTCTCGATGAACACAACAAAGGAACGATGGCAACAAAACTTTCCGAGCATACCCGTGAGAAGCTGACAAAAAGATCGGCGTTTTTAGCTAAGCCGAATCTCACAATCGAGCAGTACCATAAGTTATCGGCGGAATGGGACGCTGCCGACACCAACCACTACAACAGCAAAATATGGGAGAAGTTTAAACACACGCGATCCGTGTGGGAATCTCTTGCGACCACAAAGAGCTACCGCAGGAATACACAATCTGCGGAATACCGGGTAAGCAAATTGTTTGGGCGGGATTTTATCTCGCCGGTATATTAATCTGTCTTTTTCCTCAGAGAGTTGAAGAAATTGCAGCAGTTGATTTTGCCCAGGTGGGCGGGAAGGAAACATCATTTCTGATGATGTTGATTTCTTGCCCCGAAGATAGGATCTTTGCCAAATGGTTGGGGATTATGGAATCCTTTTCAAAAGGAACACTGAAGAAGCAGACAAGTGAAGGGGAGCCCTCAGAAAAGTCTGCAAAGAAACCCAGTAAGACGCCGAAGGCTAAGTCTGTTCAATCTACAAAGGATGTAGACAACGATTTCAAGCTCACATGGTTGAAGCCTTTAAATGGAACAACGATGGAGGAGATGGAAGTCTTGGCTGATTTGGTGATCGATGGCAAACTACAAATTAATAACAGCAGCCCAACCTCTCCTTTTCATCTCAAGGCAATGGAGTTGAAGACGGTCAGGCATTTCAAGGAGTGGTTGGGAATACACTGCCACAAACTGGGTTGGACCTCGACTTCAACATATGAAGAGGTTAGCAAATATTTGCATGTGACGAACGATGATATGCTTGTCGAATGGGTGAACCAATCGGAAGATCTAGGCAAGAATCTATTGCATGCCAACGCCAAAAAGGAGAACATTGGGATGACGCCTTCTCTTATGGCAGTCCTTCAGCAGCGGAGAACCGAATTGAACCTTATAAAGGAGGATGCTACGAATCACGACAAGCCCTACAGATGTTTGTTGTTAGATTCGGAGACTTTATGGGGTAACATCACTGCTTGTAGGAAACCGTTTCAATTGTTCGTGATGGATCGGCGGGTGTCAAAAAATCTTTCGACAGATAGGGCACTAGAGGATCTGGTGGAGAAACTTAGCCGTGCAAGCATATACATAGAAGGTATTTATTATTGAATTCATGCTTGCGCTCTTCACTGATACCTACTTTTTCAGGTATTTATTTCTTGATTCTTGCTCATGTCACCGATACTTTTGCCTTCGCCTTTGCCAAGAAGAATAGACATCGTTGGACAGGATTTTATATGAACGATGCTAATCCCAAGTGCATTGATACTGTTGTTCACTTGGTTGTTAGGAATGCGCCAAACAATTTCAAGCTTCCAAATGACTGGCCAGGCATCTGTTTGCACTCCAACGGCCCTGAACCTCCATCCGATACACCGATAGGTATGAGTGACGTATTCGGCAATGTACGTTATCCAAACATTACAAGTCAAGCGGCACGGAGCATCGTCAACTTGATCAGGGGTCCTCACAGTGATGCGTGGGTTTTTGACTACTGCACTAGGGGGTCCGTCTTGAAGGAGTGTTACCTTCGGCATACATGTGTGTTTGCCGTTGAGAAGGATAAGACCATGGTTGAGGACCTGAACAAGTGGATAGATTGGGTCTCAACTGAGTACCCCAACGATTCCATAAAGGCGTATTTGAGAAAGTTCCCTCCAGATAAGTGCGATAGCTCTGAAGGTGAATCTGGTTCAATCTCGGAGTCTGAGAACGAACATCAATCAGATATTAGACCGGAAGTTATCTCGAGGAGTACAGAACATTCGCACACTCCAGGACCCATGGAAACATCAATAGAAGATGCAGAAGATCTTGAACCATCTCACAAGCGGCTTAGACCTTCTTCGCCTCATTCAGAAGGTAATAGCGAAGAAGAATTGATAATGAATTGATAAAGTGATGAATAGTTGTAAATGAGTGTAACATAAGGCATTTTTGTATATTTTCTTTTATATTTGTACAGAAAATAAATTCTCAAGGATTAATGAAGCTTTTAGTTCAAACATGGGTCACACATTAACAAGGTAAATAATATACCTTGATAATTTTAAGGTCAGCTAATTATCATTTTGCAGATGTAATGAAATAATTGAGAACATGGATTTTCAGCATTGCCATGAGGTAAGAGAGGGGTTTGGCGACAATTTCTTGTGCCACATGTCAGAATGACAGAGTTCATGCAGGAAATGGATAATAATGCAGCTCAAAACATCGTTACCATGGGGGCCACTTCAGTTTTTGCATCATCATTTTTATTGGCTTCAGTTCCGAAATCAATTTCTTCAGCGCATGCAATATCTGAATCTTGTAAGGATGATGTACAATTAAATGATGAAGGGATAGGCAACGAAATAGTGGCAACGGATAAATGTGAAAGGGAGCAAACAAGTGATTTGCAAAGTATTCAAGAGGCAACGCTATCTCACGTTACTCATGGCCATATTGTGTTGTTGGATGTCAATGGTGTTCTGCTTCATCGACAAAGGCCCAGGATAGAAAAACAGAAATCAAACAAGGAGATTTCATTCCTTGTCATGGTAAATTTCGATATATATTATTTTTCGTCCAGGGTTGGATCGTCTCTTTCAAAAGCTTAAGGAGATGGGTGCGCTTGTGGGGATTTGGTCATGCATGCAGATTCATAACTTAACACCGCTGTTGAGTTTACTTAAGAAACATTGTAGTGTTGCAGAAGAGGTGATTCGTAAAGATTGGATTTTTGACCAGCGAATGTGTTATAAACCTCTCGAATTTCACAATATAGAAAGGAAAGCAAGCCATACTTCTTCAAGAATGAAAGAATAATTGGGACTCATGGGGAGATCAGTCGCTTAAGGATAACGAAGAATGCACATATCTTAGTAGTAGACGACTCTCCTCAGAAGGCTATGCTCAACCAAAACATTGCTTGTATTCATCCAATCACTTTCGATCCATATTCTGATATCGATATCATGGATGAGCTAGTGAACTACTTGGATACGTGCCTCAGAAAGAAGAATCTCGAAAATTTTTGTGAGCAGTATCCACCGTATCATACATTTCCTGAAGCTTTTCTTTCTCGTGATATTGAATTTTATAAAATGAAGGATAGCAACCGGGCGCTTTATAATATTATTCTTAAGGAACGTCAGTTTTTAGATGAGCCTTTATGCAGACCTTTCTTATCACATCTTATGTATTAACAAGGATGGCAACTCCCAATTGCATTCGTGAGAGTGTTAAGTGGTGGCAACAACATCAAGATATTGACCAAAATGATTTGATTAATCCGGAGAGTGATGATTTAGACAAAATGAAAAGATTTCTTTGTATGATAGAAAGAAAGTATTTATAAAAAAATTAACATGTTGATAAGAAAATGATTTCATTTGTAATTATGTTTGATAGTATTTCTTCATTATTGTAAACTATTTTTAGAATAATATGAATATTCTAAGATATTTTAGGAATATTCCTTACTAAGTAAGGTTATTGAAGGATTAATTAATTAATTAATTAATATTTAAGGCTTAATTACATATTAATTAAATGATTAATTAATAATTAAAACTTAAGTATTAATTAGTAATTTATTTTATATTCCCATTTTCACGTATCATGCCCACTTTAGTTACAACGTGCATCCAATGTGGGCTATCATGCCATAGCCCTTAGATTCAAGAGTTGCAACCAAGTGCCACAAAACGTGGCTCCTAAATGCTAACTTTAGAACCCCTTGGTGAACCCTCAGGAACTGGGTAATGTGAACTCATCAAACAAGATCCCACGTCCACGGTTGGAGAAGGACACGAATGTGCCTTGCTTGGCCATGAGTGTTACACCTAGCTTGACATGGAGGAGGAGGCTGGAGACAAGCCTCAATCTTTGCCTCTTGGAACGTGCATTCTAACAAGACCTTCCAGGCATGGATTCGCTAACGTTAAGGTGAGCTACCCCAAAGGTGGGACGTACCCCTATCATCTAGAAGTTAGGGTGGCACAACAAAGGGTTGTGCCTTCACGACACAAGCTAGAGCTTGCACCGGAAGAAGAGTAACGAGCCCAGTCATGAGCCCAGGAACCCTCACTCCTACATACTACCTTATTTATGTGACAGACCCCCCCCCCCGTTTTCCTGTTTACTTAAGTGGGCTGGCACGGAATCTCATTCCTAGAGGGGAATATACTTGGTGAGTTATCCATCGATCCCTAAACCCTAACCTGTCAAACCTAGGGGTATTTCTAATCATATCCGACATGCCGAAACTCACCAGAACTAACTATTAACCCAACCAAGACACAAAAACCAGGGTAAGAGTCTTTTAGAAGGTAAGTTCTAGCTTCGCCTAGAGTTTCCTGCAAATACCTAATGAACACCCCGGCCGATCATCAATAGATACCCAAGTGCACTAAGCAGGCTTGTTTCCTACTACATCTAAAGCTTATCAATGTAGTACAGTAGGTAACAACAGTCAACGTCCAAAGTAAAGGGGAGTCATAATAAAAACTATGACACACACCGTATACCAGACTAGGCGACAATTGGAATACACCTTTATGACCCATTGTAAGTTGTAGAACACTTCATAACACTTTCTAATCTTTGTTATCTAATGCTCTCTTACAGTGTCAGATCCATGGTCACTATAGCTTACGCAGATATGTGCCGTGAAGATAATGTTACAGTGCTGAAGTTCTTGAACATAATGCTAAAGGTTTGTAAGAAACAGGGTTTGGAGAATGTAAAATTTGCTAGTTTCATGTCGGATAAGACTGGAGTGATATGGATAGCCTTGTGCCAAGTATTCAATAATGGAGCAAAGATGAAAGGGAAAGTTTCACTTTATGCAATCCGTGCGTCAGGTGATAAAGAAATGGATCGCAGAAGAACATAACAAAGAACACATGAAGCTTGCTCGTGCCTGGATTGCAACATTGAATGAACAATCTAAAAAGTACAACTAGCAATTCTCGAGTCTTTTTGGGAAGGACGAGGTCAAACATTCGTGCTTTGAAGACATGCTTGTCTTGGTGGATCAGGCATGAGGACACATCTCCATGGTGGAATTGGGAGACATGACAAAAGAAAGACTCCGCGAGCGTTCCAACTACAAACAATGCTGAAGTATTCGTGAGAGCCAAGAAGAGCAAGATTGGCCAAAAGAGTACCACTGCTGGAGGCGACAATGTTAGAACTCACCGATGTAGTTCTGCAGAGTGCGAAGGTGAAAGCGGCAATAGAAGGGAGGTATACAGGGTCATGTCCTTCGAAGGAAACTCTGTTGAAACGAGTGCAATGTAAGCTCTCTAAGGGGAAAAGTGTATATCCATCAACAATTATCAATCTGGTGGAAGATGAGGAACACTAAAGTAGCCTGGAGTTCACGAGTACCACTAACATTCGAGTGCAAACTGTCAGGAGAAAAGTCATAGGAACAGAACAATCTGATGCTCGACATTCACACAGACATGATGTAGAGTACACAGAGCGGGTGGTCCAAAACAATAGGAGAAAGAGGTTAAGGTTCGAAGAGGTTTTGGAGAGAAAGATTGCACAAATAGAGTGGGCCATCAGATGAATCGGAGCATCCAGTAAAGTTAAGTGTTTGGGGATGAATCATGAAGGAATTGCTCTGTGTGGAAAACCAATCGGTTATCCAAGCAGAGTGCCAGCACTAGGATTCTACAGAAAATGAATGTAGAGTGATGCCTTGGGGAATGAGGAGTATGTACAACAGATGATGTGGTTATGCCCAAGAGATTTAGGGTGTTTCACACGGCCAAACGGTAAAATTCTTCAGTCAAGAATTCCAACACCACCAACGATTTGGCATGTGCTCAAGGAAACGAAGCTGACAAGTGAGGAGGTCAGAGAACTACATGATGCAGGCTTTGTTCTGGAAGGTTTACAAGGGACAGCAAGAAGAGTAGATGAGGGTCAGAAGGACAAAACACCATTGCCACCATGTGGAATTGGATCTACAACAATTTCACCTTTCGAAGGACACATGGTTCGGACTCCAACAAAAATGTCTAAAAAACAACAGAAGAATTTCCATAAGGCCAAGACGTTTTTAGGTCGAGTGAGAAATGTTGAAGTGACAGTTAAAGGACAGAAGAAGGCTTTCGTTGTGTCAACAGGAAATGACTCTGCGAGGTGACTATTAATACTTATTCTACATGCAGTTGTTCTACCTTCTAAAAGAGCAAAAGTTGAAGCCCATGTGTACACATGTACTTCATTTACAACCGTGTGCTTGGCTTGAACCCGGACGTCACATATTTTCTACAAAGGCGATTGCTCAGTGAGATGGAGGTCCACTATTTGCTGGTGAATTGCAGCAGAGTTTATGACCCACCAGTGCTACAAGGATAAATGATACACATCAAAATGTTTTGTTTGAATAGTAACTTATTGAACTTTTTTATAAAGTATTCAAAAAAATTCTAAAAATTTAAATGATTTATTTGCTGGTTGCAAATATTAAGTCAGTTGGCATATTAAAAAAACTTATATCAAAAATATCTTGAGAATATTCTGGAATATGCTAGAATATACCTGGAATATCCATGAATATACTAGAATATTCCAAAGCCTCCTGAGCCGGAGCCTCCTTTTCGCCGAGACCCCTGAGTTTGGCATGTACAACCAATTTATGGAGCCGTGTGGGATTTATACACAGGACATGCAGCAGACAATGGCAGCATATGGTCAACAAACAGAAGATTGCTCGCCTGTTACAAGTTTGTATAATTGTATACACCAAGAGGTGCAAACAATGTGGCATGGGCAGAATATGGATTTATCACAGTTGGATGCTTCACAAGATGATGATTTTGATGCGAGTACATATTTGAATAATAGTTACGACCATGGTGATGATGGTTTGGGTAATCATCAAGATAGTTCGAGTATAGAGGCTCAAGTAAACAACGGGTGGAGCTATGAAGAGTTAAACAACTTTCTGTTGGATCAAGATTAACAGACACTGTATTATGTTCACTAAGTATTTTAATATATGAATTTTTACGGTCGCCCGTGCGTGTGTACAGTACTTATACAATTAGACTAGTATCTCTTAAGAATATTTCACAGTTTACATTCTACACCTATCTGTGATGATAGGTGGACGATATGTTCCACACCTTCTCCACTTCCTGGGCGGGGACTGTACGGATTCGGGACTTGTGCTGGTACCAAGGTTGACACGCTTCCACGGGTGAAACATGGTGATGATATCCACTTCATCATACTCATCAGATGCAGGTGTACGCATGTTATGGCTGAGTAACGTGTTTGCCACCACTGGATGATCCAAAGCGTGCAGTATATCACTGATACTCGGTCCCCTGTCAACCGTGTATTCCCAGTCGCTTGCGTGCCCTTGAAAGTAATACTGAGAAACCCACATTAAGCCCTTTAAATACTCTATCCCTACATTGTTTGAACTGGGGCTTAAACTTTCCTCCTGCAACTTCCCCAGTAGGACTCTCAAGTACTTCTTAAGTCGTTCAAGCTTTAATACACCATCTTCAATGATGTACCCTCCCATTTCTGGACGAACAAGAGCATATACTGTTCTTAAGTCGTGGATTGTCACGTTGGAGCCCAACGAAGGTAGATAGTCATTTCCCAACAGAAACGATAAGAACACGAAATCCCGTACAAATCCCTTGTTTATGGTTAGAGAAGCATTCTGTATTTGGAGATCTCCTGTCAAGCTCTGGCTAAGCATACCGATTTTGATAAACTTCTTCGACTCTTGCTTGTAAGCCCCATCTGGTCTTAATATGTATATCTTATCGGAAAATCTATGCGCCAGAGACAGCATGACAAGATCTGCATCCCGCCCGTAAAAACAGTGAAGTGACCTTGTGTCGGATCCTTCTAAACTTGTATAATAGTTGAAATATTGCAGTATCTTGTGCTCTCTTCTCCCGGTATTCTCGGCCCGGAGATAACAACTTTTAACATTCTCTAGCGGCTGTGTGTCTTCATTTTTCTTTCCACAAATTCCTTGAGTTCCGCCTCAAACTCTATCTTGAACAATTTCATGTTGAAGTTTAGCCCTGGTTTGTTAACTCCTTCGGCTTGTTGTACATGTGCTCTCTTTTGGCAAGGGCTCTTGCCATCCAATGCTATGAACAGCAGTCGGGACGGGGCAACTGTAGATACAAGATCCTCTAGGGCCGCAAGAACCATCCCGGAGACTTCTTTGTGAGTCGAAGGTGGGTTAGCTCCAACAGTATCATAGATGAGGTTGTTGCCATCTATGTATAACCCATAAAATGAGGAGTTCGAGTGCTTTGCATCAATTACTGATTTATTGTGTCTGGAAAGTATCCATCCAAAGAATCCTGGGACACCCATGTTATCTCCTTGAAAGAATGTATGCCAAACCCTAAAATAAAATGCTTAATATATATGATTAAACACTTGTTACCTTTTTTTTAAAGGTAAAGCCCATTCCAAAATGGGAAGCTTTTATTATTAATTAATTATTTAATAAAGTAAATTTTCAATTATATATAATTGTGATTATGTTCTTTTATTCATGTTTGTTAAATTGAATTTAAATTACTATTTTTACTATTTTTACCTTTATTAATGAATTATAAAGTAAATAAGAGAAATGTAGCTTATATATATATATACATATATTTTAATTAACTATTGGGCTTTTCAGTTATACTCAATCTATTACAATTCATGCAGTTGTATAGAAGAATATCACATAATCTACAACAGCGTTTCATCCAGTTTCAATAATGAGTTGTATGTCACCCTTGCAGCAGCTACGTTGTTCCACTTGTGACAAGCACCAAGTATTGAGGTCCACACATCAACATCTGCATCAAATGGCATCTTATCAACCATTCGTAATGCGTCCTCTTTATCCCTTGCCAGAAGATCTATCATACACGTATGTATAATGTATTTTAGCTGCATTTTCTCAAGGTGCTTTGTTAAACTCACTGTTCCATTGTCTCAAAGAGTTTCACCTTGTTGGCTATAGCGCTCAATAATGCATTCCAAGCATAGACGTCCTTCACTATTATAGAGTCGAAAGTTTCTATAGCACATCCCTCTCCCCACACTTGCCATAAAACTCAACTAAACATGCCCCAATCTGTGTATCACTCCTCAGTATTTCACTGTGGAAATGCATTTCTTTCTTCATATCCTCCAGGTTCTTACAAGTTATCACTCCTGCAACAAAGGAAGCACTCTTCAGTGTAACACCTTCATAGACCATCCTTTGAAGCATCTCCAGTGCAAGCTCGTCCTCCCCATTAATGTTAGCTGGATCTGATTCAACGTTGATGTAAATGTGGACCCATAAATAAATTGCTATATAGCATGTTAATTAAGTGACTTTTTTAATAAATAATTCATTAATTATACCTAAACTTTATACATGTTACTACCAAATTTAAAATATGCTTTATTATATTAATTTTTGGCCATGGCATTTGGTAACCAGTGAATATTGTATTTAATAACTTATTTAAAGTTCAATTAAATATTAACATGACAAAAGTGATTATTGTTGATTACTAAAGATTTGTAATTTCTTTGTTCTAACCCTACCAAAGGGGTTTAGGATTCATTGCGGTAGGATATATTTATATATAAAATGGTAATCGCTCGTAAATTATTATAGCTTTAGCCTTTAGAAATACCGATTTTATAATAATACATTATAATTAAAAATCGGTATTTCTAAAGGCTAAAGCTATAATAATTTTTGTTGCTTATCATATTAAAATTAATAATTATATTACTCAATACTATCTTTTTGTTCTTTTAAAAACAGTTATAAACCTCAATAATAATTATTGAGAACTTGTTACCTTTTTTAAACAAGGTAAAGCCTATTCCAAAATGGGAAGCTTTTATTATTAATTAATTATTTAATAAAGTGAATTTTCAATTATATATAATTGTGATTATATTCTTTTATTCAAGGTTTTAAATGAGGAAAGAAATGTTAAATTGAATTTAAATTACTATTTTTTACCTTTATCAATGAATTATAAAGTAAATAAGAGAAATATAGCTTATATATATATATATATATTATTAATATTTAATATATTGGGCTTTTCAATTATTACTCAATCTATTGTAATTCATGCAGTTGTATAGAAGAATTGATCATATAAGCTACAACAGTGTTTTCGTCCAGTTTCAATAATGAATTATATGCCACCTTTGCAGCAGCTACGTTGTTCCACTTGTGACAAGCACCAAGTACTGAGGTCCATATAACAACATCTGGATCAAATGGCATCTCATCAATCATTCGTAATGCTTCCTCTATATAGTTATCCCTTGCCAGAAGATCTATCATACACGTATGTATAATGTCTTTTACTGTATTTTAACTGCATTTCCTCGTTAAACTCACCTCGTTTGGGTACACACTCCTTTCTTGTTTCATTGTCTCAAAGAGTTGGATCACTTTTGTGGTTTCACCTTGTTGGTTATAGCTACTCAATAATGCATTCCAAGCATAGACGTCCTTCACTATCACAGAGTCGAAAATTTCTATAGCAACATCTCTCTCCCCGCCATAAAACTCAACTAAGCATGTCCCAATCTTCTCAGTATTTCACTGTGGAAATGCATTCCTTTCTTCATATCCTCCAGGTTCTTACTCCTGCAACAAAGGAAGCACTCTTCAGTGTAACACCTTCATATACCATCCTCTGAAGCATCTCTAGTGCAAGCTCGTCCTCCCCATTCTCTACGTAGCCCTAGATGCAGTTCCATGTTACAATGTCACGGTAAAGCATCCCATCGAAAATATTGCCTGCTTCCATTGTGCTTCTCCCTTTCATGTACATATCCAACAGTGCGTTCTCTACAAAGACGTTACAAAAGTGCCTAGATGTGAATATCAGCTCCCTTGGTAAGCCATCTTTGGCCAGAGATGTACAAGCCACAAGAGCTGCAACGTAATTCTGGCATTAGCTTTGCATCCACTCATATCCATGGCATCAAAGAGCTTGACAGCCATCTTGCTCTTCCCATCTTCCACGTATCCGTATAAGAGCGCATTCCATGTAACCACGCTCCGATGGGTTGTTCCTCAAAATATTATGAGCATCAGAGAGGCTCCCACATCTAGAGTACACGTTGATGAGTGTGTTCTCCAGAAAGACATCACAGCACTTGTTCCTCACTGCCTCATAATAAATAGATCTTTCTTTCTCCAGCCACTTCATGGTATGTTGTAGAATCCGGTTCTATGTGATCAAACAGTTGTATGGTCGTTCTCCACATAGCCTTGTATCAATGCATTTCATGACACCACGTCACGTTGAACAATCCCATCCAACACACTCTTAGCATCACCCATACTGTTGGCTTTTGCATAGTGTGATGAGCATGTTCCCCACGTATGTATCAAAGCATCGGTTTGAAACTGCCTTGAGATGTATAGCTCGTCCTTGCCCAAGCAACCACAGCCTCCCCGCATCTGGTATACTTAACACGGCAACGTAAGTCCTTGCATTTGGAGCACAACCTCTTTCCACGGCTGAAAATACATCCAGTGCTTTCTTACTTTCCCCATTCTCCACGTATGCCTGCAACAAAGCATTCCAGGCTACTACATCGTGTTCCTCCATTCCCTCAAATACATTTTCAGCCTCTGCGAGGCTCCGAAGCCTTCCATACATCCTGACGAGAGCGATGTTCAAAAACATATCGATACAGTGGTGGGTCGATGCTTGTGAATGCAGATTCTTGCCAATCTGCAACCATTCATTCTCCATGCTCTTGAATATCTCCAAAGCAAGCTCATTCTTTCCATCGTTAGCATATCCATGTATGAGGCAGTATGTTCCTCCGTGGCCTGTAATCAAATACCAAACGAGCGTGGTTGCTGCTACCGCATTTGGCATACATGTCTACCAGCGTGCTTTCCACAAAGATGTTGAATTCGCCGCAGCATACAAGAACCTTTGAATGGATGTTCTTCCCGGTTTCTAAATCTTTTGAGCAAATGCTTTGCTTGAGCACTGCAATAATACTTGACACTGTCGGATTTCCTTGTATCGAATCCGTGGTTTTAAACACGAAATGAAACGGGATGAGCCTTGGAGAGACCGACTCCACACAGAGAAAGAAAGGTACGAGAGGGCCAGCTTACAAGGGGTATATACAAGATTATAAGAAGAGAAGAGAGTCGATGAAGAAACGAATACAGGGGCTCTTCTTATGTTCAGGGCGGACATCACGTTGGAAGTTACGGCTGACCTCGAGGCAGTGAAGGGGTGCTACCGGTAACATCTTACCGGTGTTTACCAAGGAGTATCTCAAGAGGTGGATTGAGGCGAATGTTGTTGAGCAGGATGTGGATGAGTTTATTAACGAGTTTCAAGCTCTGCTGGAGACCAGTGGCTCTTCTTCGACTCCCTCTCCTGCTTCTTCTATATGTTACGAGCAAGGTGGGATGAATAACAGTGATGCACTTGTTCACGTACCGACTTCCTCTTCTGCTTCTTCTACGTGTTATGAGCAAGGTGGGCTGCATAACAGCGATGCACTTGGCTTTACTGCAGTGCATAACCAAGTACAGAACCAGTGTGGGAGTTTAGTTCCTAGTGAGTTTGGAGTGCCGCCATTCTGGAGGCTTGTGAGGCTCGAATATTCTAGAATATTCTTCTGGGTCGGCAATCGGCAAAATTTTTTTTTAGTAAAACCGTTGTATTTCTACCTTATTCTTTTTATATTAGTTTAATTTATTACTCAATACACAACTAGCTAAAGTTTTTTTTTCATCTTAAGCAAAGCTGCAATTTTCGAACCACCAGCTAGGCTTGGATGTGAAGGTGTCTGAGTTGGTATTTCCTCTAGTCGAATGTTCTATGTGAGCTTGTTTGTTTTGCTAACGTAGAGAGTTCGAAACTCTTCTCGGTTCCTATAATAATCCTTCTGAACTCAACGGCAGCTAACAACAATGATCCGGTTCTGGAACCAATATCCCAGACAACTACTGAGACGCTTGATCAAAAGCTGCATGAGTCAAACACTCTTTGGTTTAATCATCATCCTGTACAAACTTCCATTAGGATAGACAAAGCAAGGTACTTCCTTACCAAGTTTCCTGAAAACAGTCGGCAGTATCGACAAGGATCATGTTCATCAACGCCAAAGGGCTTGGCTTCTTCGACTTCTTCTCAGAGCTTTGCAGCACCAAAAGAACCAACAAGTTATCTTGCCACAAAGACCAAGTTAAACTTGAACATGAATAGCTAGCGTACCTTAATTTTGTCATGGTATCCCCAGCCTTGTGCACAGTAGACACTGTAAGTCCCTGCAACCTCCAGGTTGATTACTGCAATCTCTTGAATTATTGCCAAAACCGAAGGAGAAGTCGTGAAGACAACCGTGAAACCACTCACTGCCAAGTGCATTCCACTAAACTGCAAGGCCTCCTCAAACTTCACTGGATCTAGCTGCACAATGTCCTTGTTGATGCTAGCACCTCCATATACAAGCTCATTGGGCAAGTCATGAGGTTGAAGAGGTTGAAGCCGTATTCACCTGCCACTTCCTAGAACAACGTTTGTGACTCAGTCGTATGTAGTTTTTGTCAACATGTTGTCAGAGCTTGGTGTACACCTCTGTTTGGGAAGCACCTGGCTCAAAGAAAGACCTGCTCATCTCCTCCATATCGCACATAGCCAGGTTGTAGGATCCATGGGATGCAGCCAGTGTCAGGATGAAGGTCATCAGGTCTTCCTTGATGTCCAAACTAGCTACAAGTGGCTGCACCTCATTAAGTGTAAAGTCGATTGCCGAAGGAGGTGCTGTACAAGAGCTTGGTCCCACTCCTGATGCCTTTGCAGGTGTAGATGTCTTCCGCACATTCTTCTTCATCTTGCTCTTCTTGATAGCCTCTACTTCGTCTGGCTCCTAAAAATCGCTGGAAGATCATTAGCATGCACGTCGAACAGTGAGCTCTCCCAAGCTGGTGGCTGCTGCGACAGACAATCAAGCCAAAATGGAACATGCTCGCATTCAAATGGTGTTAGAGCTCCTCTGCTCTTGACCACATGTGAGGCTCGCATGTATAAGTTGTCACAGCTTCATCGTCTGAGACGGTGCCATTTTCTTCGCTAGTATGAACCTGTAACATAAAGTTAGTTAGTAGCAATGCTAGAATGAAAACTTACTTCCATATCATCTGACGCGCAAACTCCTCACGCTCTAGAAACTCATTCGGCTCCATCAAATAAGTGAATCGTTTGCAGTCATGGAACGGCTAAAAGACTAGGCACTTGCTTTGAGTTCGCATCTCGTCAAATCAGCTCATGAAGTTGACATCTGTTCCAACTTCTTCACCATCCTCTTGCAGTCCCTTAAGGATCTGAATGGCTTCCTCTCGCACAGCCTTCCAATACAAGTCCAAGGTGAACCACTTGATCCACTCTTTGTCTTGCATGTCTGGTAGCCCAAGTGTCTGTTGTTCTGCCTTGGATTCGAGACGAGTGAGCTTGTTCAAGTATCAGAGTCGTAGCATGTTTGAAATCTTCGCCTTTGATATCGCGTACAGCTTCTCAATGCCTATTCAGCGACACTACTTATGGGAGATGTTCATCACCTTCTGGAACCACTCCTCCCCCAACTTTGGGTCTATGATAGAGAGGAACTTGTGCATATGCTTGTCATACTTCTTGTAATCTAGTTATTTTAGGTTCAGTTCAAGCTGTGAATTGCCTTTAGCACTGATGACTGCTCTATCGAGATCATCGTTAATCTCGTTCTGCACATAGAATAAGTTAAAAACTTCTTTCTTATCAATCAAACCGAAGGTTACCTTAAAAAAAATCTTTGCGCAGATCAAGTTCGGAAGAGGATGCCAAGCCGCCTTTCCTATTGCACTCTCCTTCCACTTCCGCACCTCAAGACGATCAACCTCCGTGAGTGACTCGAGAATTTTCTGAGTTCCTTCAGTACTAGTGCAGACCATCTTTACAGCGAGGAGAATATGTGGTAGTGTTGTTTCCACAAATGTTGCTGAAGATCTGTTCATTGAAACTATAAGTCTAGACTCTTAACGAAAAGAAAAGAAAATATTCACATGTTTATCGATTGGAACATTGAAACCAGTTGAAGATTGTCGAGGTTCTCTATGGAGATGAAACTCGATCGAACGCGAATAGCCCATCGCTGATTGTCCTCTGCATCCTCCTAGTAGAGCTTCTACAAAGCCTGTAGCCTATGGTTCCCGTCCCAACAGCTGAACTTCCGGTTTGACAGCCTCGAAGCTTACTGTTTGTACTCTGGCTGAGTGAGAGCTTGCTCGAAAGACCGGTGCTGCTCATATTGAACCATGTCCTTCGACAGCTCCAATAGCTCCTTAGTAGTGACTGGATCTCCGATGGACAAAATGAACAAGGCCGTGTTGCATAGATAACCAGCCTTCTTCAATGATGACACTAGCCTGTCCAAGTCCCCTAGGTTCACTCGTCGAACCACCTCGTTTGAATGCATTCTACATATTGGCACATCAGAAGGATCACCAAGTCTCTTGATAGTAATTTTGTCGAGCAGGTTCGCTGAGCTCTCCAAATGTAGGCTGGCCAGTATGTTGTATAACTCTTTCAAGGGTGCTGTGGAGAAGGCAAAAACAACTGAGTCAGGCA
Organism: Selaginella tamariscina; assembly: GCA_003024785.1. Lineage (NCBI taxonomy): Eukaryota > Viridiplantae > Streptophyta > Lycopodiopsida > Selaginellales > Selaginellaceae > Selaginella > Selaginella tamariscina. The sequence continues at coordinate 53,646 of PUQB01000964.1, forward strand.
AAGTAAAAGGCATGAAATGTAAGCATTGTGGAGAGGAGCCATTGCTAGTGCACACTTGTGGTAAAAAGCAGTCTGCAAACCAATCAACGAGTGATTGAGTTTCAAGCTGCACGTGAACTCATGTTTGAAGAACTTTTTAAGGAAGGAGGAGAAGTCTCGTACACTGGTTTACTCTCAAAACTTGAACCTCTTATAAACCATTAAAGGTATTTTTCTTTAGATCTCAACACATTGATGTGACCTTTTCTTTAAGACTCGAGACTAGAATACACAATCAAGACAGAAAGAGACACACTTTAGAGAGGGTTACGAGGGTCTTCTAGAGCTGAAGACAAAGTTGCCAATACCTTTTATTCACGTCATACATGTTCCAGGGATGGAATTGCATAGTGCTGAGGAGCAGCCTTTGATCTTTAAAATGATAGTTGAGGGACCGGGTTCAGAAGCTAACTACATCAGAAGGTGTCAAAGTGGAGGAGACCTTCATGATCAATGGGTTGTTTTGGACCACACACATTGTCAGAGTTTTAACCCAAAGGGCCAACATGTGGCAGCACGTGGCTGCCAAGTGGCCATTCGGCGTCATCACCCTATGTGAACAATGCTAAGTCTTCTAAGATAACCCTAAGAGTCTGACTCTGGGGCCCAATTAGGCAAAAGACTTAGAGTCCTACCCTAAGTCCCCCATTCCCTGAAACTCGAGTAGACTTTAGGATCATGTCCCAATAGACCTAGACAGGTTCATGCCCTAACCCCACAAAGAAGATGTGTCTCACACATACCCCCATGATAGAGCTAAGGCATCGTCACTTACCCCTTGAGGAATCACCCTCATCCGGGAGTACAACCTCTTTAGAGCGACAAGGGGTACCCTAAACCACGACTAACCCCTAAGGGTTTGGGTGGCCAGGTCATACCCTAGACCTAGGGCTAGTACGTAGTGAGGACACGAGTGTGTGCCATAGGTGGACACAAGTGTTCTATTAAGCAAACTCCCTAAGGCTAGGTTTGAAAAACCCTAAGTACATGACCTTGTAACTGCTTCACGAAAAGTTTCCTACTAACAAACTTAGGTTGTTCAACCCCTGGATTCCAAGGAGAACACTCCCCTAACCAAATGTGCCTAAGCACACCTAGTTACGAGACTTAATCTCCCTTGAGCAAATGCCCAAGGCTTAACACCCTAGCGCGAGCACAAGCATGCTTGTTTGTCAAAGTATCCAACCCCTTGGCGACAAGCCCATAACATAACCCCAAAGGGCGTGCCTCAGGCATTGTATCATGTGACGTTTAGCCCAGTGTCACATCTTTATGTGACATTGCCTTCCCCGATGTGAGCTATCATGCCATAGCCCTTAAATTCAAGAGTTGCACCAAGTGTCACAAACACGGCTCCTAAATGCCAACTCTAGAACCCCTTGGTGAACCCTCAGGAACTAGGTAATGTGAACCCGTCAAACAAGATCCCACGCCCATGGTTGGACAAGGACACGAATGTGTCTTGCTTGGCCATGAGTGCTACACCTAGCTTGACATGGAGGAGGAGGCTGGAGACAAGCCTCAACCTCTACCTCTTAAAATGTGCATACCGACAAGACCTTTCAGGCATGGATTCGCCAACGTTAAGGGTGAGCTACCCCGAAGGTGGAACGTACCCCTATCATTTAAAAGTTAGGGCGGCAAAACAAAGGGTTGTGCCTTGACGACACAAGCTAAAGCTTGCACTGGGAGAAGAGTAACGAGCTCAGTCATGAACCTAAGAACCCTCACTCCTACATACTACCTTATTTATGTGATAGAGGCCCCCCGCCCTATTTTCTTATTTACTTAAGTGGGCTGGCATGGAATCTCATTCCCAAAGGGAATATACTTGGTGAGTTATCCATCGACCCCTAAACCCTAACCTGTCAAACCTAAGGGTATTTCTAATCGGCATGTCGGACATGACCGGAACTAACCATTAACCCAACTGGGACATGAAAAACCAGGGTAAGAGTTTTCTAAAAGGTAAGTTTTAGTTTCGCCTAGAGTTTCCTCATCACCAGATACTCAAGTGCACTAAGCGGGCATGTTTCCTACTACATCTAGAGCTTATCAACATAGTACAGTAGGTAACAATAATCAACGTCCAAAGTAAGAGGGAGTCATAGTAAAAACTATGACACACACCGTATACCAAACTAGGCAACAATTGGAATACACCTTTATGACCCATTGTAAGTTGTAGAACACTTCATAACACTTTCTATCTTTGTTATCTAATGCTCTCTTACAGTGTTAGATCCATGGTCATTATAGCTTACGCATATATGTGCCGCAAAGATAATGTTGCAGTGCTGAAGTTCTTGAACACAATGCTAGAGGTTTGTAAGAAGCAGGGTTTGGAGAATGTAAACTTTTGCTGGTTTCATGTTGGATGAGGCTGGAGCGATATGGATAGTCTTGCGCCAAGTATTCAATAATGGAGCAAAGATGAAAGGAAGGGAAAGAAGCTGTCTGTTTCACTTTATGCAATCTGTGCGTCAGGTGACAAAGAAATGGATCGCAGAAGAACACAACAAAGAACACATGAAGCTTGCTCGTGCCTGGCCTGCAACACTAAATGAACAATCTAAAAAAGAACAACTAACAATTCTCGAGTCTTTTTGGGAAGTACGAGCGTCAAAATTTCGTGCTTTGAAGACATGGCTATCTTGGTGAATCAAGCATGAGGACCACATCTCCATGGTGGAACTGGGAGACATGACAAAAGAAGGACTCGCGAGCATTCCAACTACAAACAATGCTGAAGTGATTCACGCGAGAGCAAGAAGAGCAAGATTGGCCAAAAAAGTACTACTACTAGAGGTGACAATGTTAGACCTCACTGATGCAGTTCTGCAGAGTGCGAAGGTGAAAGCGGCAATAGAAGGGAGGTATACAGGGTCAGGTCCTTCGAAGGAAACTCTGTTGAAACGAGTGCAACGCAAACTCTCTAAGGGGAAAAGTGTATATCCATCAACAATTATCAATCTGGTGGAAGACAAGGAACACTTGACTAGCCTGGAGTTCACGAGTACCATTAACGTTTGAGTGCAAACTGTCAAGAGAACAGTCACAGAAACAGAACAGTCTGATGCTCGATGTTCACACACAGACATGATGTAGAGTACACAGAGCGGGTGGTCCAAAACAATAGGAGAAAGAAGTTAAGGTTCCTAAACCCTAAACCCTAAACCAGTGACAATTAAAGAACAGAAGGAGGCTTTCGTTGTGTCGGCAGGAAATGACTCTGCAAAGGTGACTATCAATACTTATCCTACATGCAGTTGTTCTACCTTCCAGAAAAGCAAAAGTTGGAGCCCATGTGTACACATGTACTTCGTTTATAGTCGTGTGCTTGGCTTGAACCTGGACGTCACATACTTTCTACAAAGGCGATCATTGGTCCACCGTTTGCTGGTAAATTGTAGCAAAGTTCATGACCCATCGGTGCTACAAGGATAAATGATACACATAAAAATGCTTTGTTTGAATAATAACTTATTAAACTTTTTTATAAAGTATTCAAAAAAATTCTAAAAATTTAAATAATTTATTTGTTGGTCGGCAAATATTAAGCCAGTCGGCATATTAAAAAAAACTTATATCAAAAAATATTCTTGAGAATATTCTAGAATATATACCCAGAATATCCGTGAATATAGTAGAATATTCCAAAGCCTTAGCCTCCTTTTCGCCGGGACCCCTGAGTTTGGTATGTACAACCAATTTATGGAGCCGTGTGGGATTTATACACAGGACATGCAGCAGACAATGGCAGCATATGGTCAACAAACAGAAGATTGCTCGCCTGTTACAAGTTTGTATAATTGTATACACCAAGAGGTGCAAACAATGTGGCATGGGCAGAATATGGATTTATCACAGTTGGATGCTTCACAAGATGATGATTTTGATGCGAGTACATATTTGAATAATAGTTACGACCATGGTGATGATGGTTTGGGTAATCATCAAGATAGTTCGAGTATAGAGGCTCAAGTAAACAACGGGTGGAGCTATGAAGAGTTAAACAACTTTCTGTTGGATCAAGATTAACAGACACTGTATTATGTTCACTAAGTATTTTAATATATGAATTTTTACGGTCGCCCGTGCGTGTGTACAGTACTTATACAATTAGACTAGTATCTCTTAAGAATATTTCACAGTTTACATTCTATATAGGAACTAGCTTACACCTATCTGTGATGATAGGTGGACGATATGTTCCACACCTTCTCCACTTCCTGGGCGGGGACTGTACGGATTCGGGACTTGTGCTGGTACCAAGGTTGACACGCTTCCACGGGTGAAACATGGTGATGATATCCACTTCATCATACTCATCAGATGCAGGTGTACGCATGTTATGGCTGAGTAACGTGTTTGCCACCACTGGGTGATCCAAAGCGTGCAGTATATCACTGATACTCGGTCCCCTGTCAACCGTGTATTCCCAGTCGCTTGCGTGCCCTTGAAAGTAATACTGAGAAACCCACATTAACCCCTTTAAATACTCTATCCCTACATTGTTTGAACTGGGGCTTAAACTTTCCTCTTGCAACATCCCCAGTAGGACTCTCAAGTACTTCTTAAGTCGTTCAAGCTTTAATACACCATCTTCAATGATGTACCCTCCCATTTCTGGACGAACAAGAGCATATACTGTTCTTAAGTCGTGGATTGTCACGTTGGAGCCCAACGAAGGTAGATAGTCATTTCCCAACAGAAACGATAAGAACACGAAATCCCGTACAAATCCCTTGTTTATGGTTAGAGAAGCATTCTGTATTTGGAGATCTCCTGTCAAGCTCTGGCTAAGCATACCGATTTTGATAAACTTCTTCGACTCTTGCTTGTAAGCCCCATCTGGTCTTAATATGTATATCTTATCGGAAAATCTATGCGCCAGAGACAGCATGACAAGATCTGCATCCCGCCCGTAAAAACAGTGAAGTGACCTTGTGTCGGATCCCTCTAAACTTGTATAATAGTTGAAATATTGCAGTATCTTGTGCTCTCCTTCTCCCGGTATTCTCGGCCCGGAGATAACAGCTTTTAACATTCTCCAGCGGCTGTGCGTCTTCATTTTTCTTTCCACAAATTCCTTGAGTTCCGCCTCAAACTCTATCTTGAACAATTTCATGTTGAAGTTTAGCCCTGGTTTGTTAACTCCTTCGGCTTGTTGTACATGTGCTCTCTTTTGGCAAGGGCTCTTGCCATCCAATGCTATGAACAGCAGTCGGGACGGGGCAACTGTAGATACAAGATCCTCTAGGGCCGCAAGAACCATCCCGGAGACTTCTTTGTGAGTTGAAGGTGGGTTAGCTCCAACAGTATCATAGATGAGGTTGTTGCCATCTATGTATAACCCATAAAATGAGGAGTTCGAGTGCTTTGCATCAATTACTGATTTATTGTGTCTGGAAAGTATCCATCCAAAGAATCCTGGGACACCCATGTTATCTCCTTGAAAGAATGTATGCCAAACCCTAAAATAAAATGCTTAATATATATGATTAAACACTTGTTACCTTTTTTTTAAAGGTAAAGCCCATTCCAAAATGGGAAGCTTTTATTATTAATTAATTATTTAATAAAGTAAATTTTCAATTATATATAATTGTGATTATGTTCTTTTATTCATGTTTGTTAAATTGAATTTAAATTACTATTTTTTACCTTTATTAATGAATTATAAAGTAAATAAGAGAAATGTAGCTTATATATATATATATATACATATATCTGTTAATTAACTATTGGGCTTTTCAGTTATACTCAATCTATTACAATTCATGCGGTTGTATAGAAGAATACATAATCTACAACAGCGTTTCATCCAGTTTCAATAATGAGTTGTATGTCACCCTTGCAGCAGCTACGTTGTTCCACTTGTGACAAGCACCAAGTATTGAGGTCCACATATCAACATCTGCATCAAATGGCATCTTATCAACCATTCGTAATGCATCCTCTTTATCCCTTGCCAGAAGATCTATCATACACGTATGTATAATGTATTTTAGCTGCATTTTCTCAAGGTGCTTTGTTAAACTCACTGTTCCATTGTCTCAAAGAGTTTCACCTTGTTGGCTATAGCCGCTCAATAATGCATTCCAAGCATAGACGTCCTTCACTATTATAGAGTCGAAAGTTTCTATAGCACATCCCTCTCCCCACACTTGCCATAAAACTCAACTAAACATGCCCCAATCTGTGTATCACTCCTCAGTATTTCACTGTGGAAATACATTTCTTTCTTCATATCCTCCAGGTTCTTACAAGTTATCACTCCTGCAACAAAGGAAGCACTCTTCAGTGTAACACCTTCATAGACCATCCTTTGAAGCATCTCCAGTGCAAGCTCGTCCTCCCCATTAATGTTAGCTGGATCTGATTCAACGTTGATGTAAATGTGGACCCATAAATAAATTGCTATATAGCATGTTAATTAAGTGACTTTTTTAATAAATAATTCATTAATTATACCTAAACTTTATACATGTTACTACCAAATTTAAAATATGCTTTATTATATTAATTTTGGCATTTGGTAACCAGTGAATATTGTATTTAATAACTTATTTAAAGTTCAATTAAATATTAACATGACAAAAGTGATTATTGTTGATTACTAAAGATTTGTAATTTCTTTGTTCTAACCCTACCAAAGGGGTTTAGGATTCATTGCGGTAGGATATATTTATATATATAAAATGGTAATCGCTCGTAAATTATTATAGCTTTAGCCTTTAGAAATACCGATTTTATAATAATACATTATAATTATAAAATCGGTATTTCTAAAGGCTAAAGCTATAATAATTTTTGTTGCTTATCATATTAAAATTAATAATTATTTACTCAATACTATCTTTTTGTTCTTTTAAAAACAGTTATAAACCTCAATAATAATTATTGAGAACTTTTTACCTTTTTTAAAAAAGGTAAAGCCTATTCCAAAATGGGAAGCTTTTATTATTAATTAATTATTTAATAAAGTGAATTTTCAATTATATATAATTGTGATTATATTCTTTTATTCAAGGTTTTAAATGAGGAAAGAAATGTTAAATTGAATTTAAATTACTATTTTTTACCTTTATTAATGAATTATAAAGTAAATAAGAGAAATATAGCTTATAAATATATATATGTTAATTAACTATTTAATATATTGGGCTTTTCAATTATTACTCAATCTATTATAATTCATGCAGTTGTATAGAAGAATTGATCATATAAGCCACAACAGTGTTTTCGTCCAGTTTCAATAATGAATTATATGCCACCTTTGCAGCAGCTACGTTGTTCCACTTGTGACAAGCACCAAGTACTGAGGTCCATATAACAACATCTGGATCAAATGGCATCTCATCAATCATTCGTAATGCTTCCTCTATATAGTTATCCCTTGCCAGAAGATCTATCATACACGTATGTATAATGTCTTTTACTGTATTTTAACTGCATTTCCTCAAGATGCTTTGTTAAACTCACCTCGTTTGGGTACACACTCCTTTCTTGTTTCATTGTCTCAAAGAGTTGGATCACTTTTGTGGTTTCACCTTGTTGGTTATAGCTACTCAATAATGCATTCCAAGCATAAACGTCCTTCACTATCACAGAGTCGAAAATTTCTATAGCAACATCTCTCTCCCCGCCATAAAACTCAACTAAGCATGTCCCAATCTCCTCAGTATTTCACTGTGGAAATGCATTTCTTTCTTCATATCCTCCAGGTTCTTACTCCTGCAACAAAGGAAGCACTCTTCAGTGTAACACCTTCATATACCATCCTCTGAAGCATCTCTAGTGCAAGCTCGTCCTCCCCATTCTCTACGTAGCCCTAGATGCAGTTCCATGTTACAATGTCACGGTAAAGCATCCCATCGAAAATATTGCGTGCTTCCATTGTGCTTCTCCCTTTCATGTACATATCCAACAGTGCGTTCTCTACAAAGACGTTACAAAAGTGCCTAGATGTGAATATCATCTCCCTTGGTAAGCCATCTTTGGCCAGAGATGCACAAGCTGCAAGCGCTGCAACGTAAGTTCTGGCATTAGTTTTGCATCCACTCATATCCATGGCATCAAAGAGCTTGACAGCCATCTTGCTCTTCCCATCTTCCACGTATCCTTATAAGAGCACATTCCATGTAACCACGCTCCGATGGGCTGTTCCTCAAAAATACTATGAGCATCAGAGAGGCTCTCACATCTAGAGTACACGTTGATGGGTGTGTTCTCCATAAAGACATCACAGCACTTGTTCCTCACTGCCTCATAATAAATAGATCTTCCTTTCTCCAGCCACTTCATGGTATGTTGTAGAATCTGGTGTTTATCTTCTATGTGATCAAACAGTTGTATGGTCGTTCTCCACATAGCCTTGTATCAATGCATTCCATAACACCACGTCACGTTGAACAATCCCATCCAACACACTCTTAGCATCACTGTTACGACCCATATAACAAATCAAAGAATATTCTCCAGAAAAGTATAAGCTAGAATACTCTTAAAGAGCTATACCTAGATGTAAGAGAATGAAGGACACCCTAATTTTGAGAAGCCTTTTGGAGAGCAGCGTGTGGAGACTAGAGACAGCTCGGGGGAGGTTGGGTGGTTTTGTGAGGGTCTCTAGTTTGTACGTAGTGGTGCTTAACAATTAGTATCGGAGGCAAGGTTCGAGATGAGTGCTTGGTGGGAAGGGATAATATCACCTATGTGGAGATGTTGGACACTGAAAGGTAAATTGTCCAAGGAGAAGCAAGCCCAAGGGCAAAAGTTTTAATGGGAGTAAGGACAAGTAAACGCTTAAGAAGCTTTAGAAGATGGAGCGTGGAGAGCACAAAGGAGACTTCTCTAAACCACAAGGTAAATTTCTATTTGTTCTTGCTCATTAGGTAAACTACATGGCACGGGAGGAGCCACACACACGTGCTATTATGGTGGAGGGACGACTAATTAGTGGAGGAGTGCAACTTGCCCACGAAGACTGTGCCTCAATACGAATTTGAAAGCTCAACTATCACATAGAGTTACAGTGCTTGTGTGGAGGAGTTACAACTGGAGGTTGGCAAAACCCAGCTGGTGGAGCTGCACGAAGACTGCCTCAATACGAGATTGAGGGCTCAGCTATCACACAGAGCTACAGTGCTTGTGTGGAGGAGTTACAGCTGGAGGTTGGCAAAACCCAGCTGGTGGAGCTGCACGAAGACTATGCCTCAATACGAGATTGAGGACTCAACTATCACACAGAGCTACAGTGCTTGTGTGGAGGAGTTACAGCTGGAGGTTAGCAAAACCCAGCTGGTGGAGCTACACGAAGACTATGCCTCAATACGAGATTGAGGGCTTAGTTGTGACACAGAACTAAATTGCTTGCGTGGAGGAGTTACAGTTGTAGGTTGGCAAAACCCAGCTGGTGGAGCTACACGAAGACTATGCCTCAATACGAGATTGAGGGCTTAGTTGTGACATAGAGCTAAATTGCTTGTGTGGAGGAGTTACAGTTGTAGGTTGGCAAAACCCAGCTGGTGGAGCTGCACAAAGACTGTGCCTCAATACGAGATTGAGGGCTTAGTTGTGACACAGAGCTAAATTGCTTGTGTGGAGGAGTTATAGTTGTAGGTTGGCAAAACCCAGCTGGTGGAGCTGCACGAAGACTGTGCCTCAATACGAGATTGAGGGCTCAGCTATCACATAGAGCTACAGTGCTTGTGTGGAGGAGTTACAGTTGTAGGTTGGCAAAACCTAGCTGGTGGAGCTGCACAAAGACTGTGCCTCAATACGAGATTGAGGGCTTAGTTGTGACACAACTAAATTGCTTGTGTGGAGGAGTTACAGCTATAGGTTGGCAAAACCCAGCTGGTGGAGTTGCACGAAGACTGTGCCTCAATACGAGATTGAGGGCTTAGCTATCACACAAAGCTACAGTGCTTGTGTGGAGGAGTTACAGCTGTAGGTTGGCAAAACCTAGTTGGTGGAGTTGCACAGAGACTGTGCCTTAATACGAGATTGAGGGCTTAGTTGTGACACAGAGCTAAATTGCTTGTGTGGAGGAGTTACAACTAGAGGTTGGCAAAACCCAGCTGGTGGAGACTTTCTTTCTTGCGAAGCTAGTGCGTGTGGATCCTAAGATCTAGTGAAGCACCAAGCACATGAAGCTTGAGTATAGTGAAGTGAAAGACACTTGGTTTGGAACAAAGCTTGAATCTCTAAACAAGTTCTTTTACTATCACCTTGAGCAAAGCTGTTGTGTGAGGAGTTTGCTGACGTCTTCCCTCTCGAGCTACCTCATGGCTTACCACATGCAAGAGGTGTGGAGCTGGAATAGGGTACGAAAGCCATTTACTGTAAGCCATTCCGACTGAGCCATGCTAAGGAGCAAGAGGTTAAGAGACAAGTGATGGAGCTATTGGAATATGGCTTCATACAACTAAGCAAGTCTCCATTTGGTGCACCAGTATTGCTTATCAAGAAGAAGGATGGCACCATGAGGATGTGCATAGACTACAGAGCTCTCAACAAGCAAACAATGAAGGACAGGATGCCCATGCCATGTGTGGATACTATCATGGATCATCTCGATGGAGCCAGAGTGTTCACCAAGATAGTTGGGCATTTTGAGTTCACTGTTATGCCATTCGGCTTAACAAATGCCTCAATCACATTCACTCGGTTGACGACTGAGGTGTTTGGTGATTACTATGATTTTGTGGAAATCTTCCTCAACGATATTCTTATTTACAATAAGAATATGAAGGAGCATGTGCAGCATTTGCAAAGAGTTTTTCAGTTGTTGAGGGAGAACAAGCTCTATGCAAAGAAGAGCAAATGTGCATTTGCTCAGTGAAAAGTGGAGTATTTGGGTCACATTGTGACGCCAAGTGGAGTGAAGACTGATCCACAAAAGGTGGTAGTGGTGGAGCAATGGCCAATTCATAACAATGCAGAAGAGTTACGGAGTTTCTTAGGCATGGTTGGTTATTATCGACGGTATGTCAAGGATTATGCCAAGAAAGCTTCTCCGTTAACTAGGTTGCTGAGGAAGGACGTTCCCTTTGCATGAAGTGCTTGAGAGAAGAGCAATTTCCAAGCTTTGAAACAAGCTTTGGTACGTGCACTAGTTTTATGTATTGTAGATCCCTCTAAGCCTTATGAGGTATCGTGTGATGCAAGTGGAGTGGCCATTGGAGTTGTACTTATGCAAGAGGGAAGGCCTATTGCTTATAAGAGCCGTACTTGAATCCTGCAGAGCAACAATACTCAACGTATGAGCAAAAACTACTGGCTATTGTTAATGCATTATGAGTTTGGAGGCATTATCTTTATGGTGCAAGTTTCAAAGTGTTTACAAATCACAAGACTTTGGTGTATCTGGTCAAACAGAAAGAGTTAAACTCTCAGCAAGCTTGCTGGATGGTTAAGCTCATGGAGTTTGGCAAATTTCCTATTGAGCATTGCGTGGGAAAGGCTAACGTGGTGGTAGATGCTTTGTCACGCGTTAGGAGAGCCATAGTGGTTAGAGAATTCTAAACATGCTTATGTAATGCATTAATAAGGACGGTCAGTAAGTTTAGCCAGGTAGTTCAACATGCTCAAGCACAAGACGCTAAGGTGCAGGAGCTCAAAGAACAGCTAGAGCCACCATTCTCATTTTAGGATAGAGTTTGTACTACAATGGCCGTGTGCATCTTCCTCGTGTGGACCATTTGATTAACCAGGTAGTATATTTCCATCATGATCACCCGGAGGCTGGTCATTTTGGGAGAAGGAAAACATATGAGTTGATCAAGAGAAGGTTCTATTGGAGGAATATGAAAGTTAATATCATAGAGTACTGCAGGACTTGTAACAAGTGTCAACAAGTAAAGGTGCCCAGGGAAAAACCAAGTGGGCTATTAGTACCATTGCCTATTCCAGACAGCGATGGGCAGTATCTCTATGGACTTTGTCACCCATTTGCCAAGGACACAGTGGCATTGGAATGAATCCATATTATGCTATGTTTGGACAGCATTCTAAGACAGCTTTTGAGCTGGGTTTAGCAAGTAAAAAAGCTCAAGGCAACATGGATGAGGAAGCTAAAGGTCTGAGTGTTGAGCTTAGAAACATTTAGAGTTTGTGCAAGAAGAACTTACAAGTAGCTCAGAGCCGAGCTATCAAGTTTGTTAATGAGCACAGAAGCTTCCAAGAGTTCCAGGTGGGAGATTATGTATATTTCTGAGTGGTATTTGCCACACATGTAAGGCGGAACATTATTGTTGCCTTACGGAAGGGACACAATGATAAGTTGTCTCTTAGGTACTCAGGTCCTTATGAGATTCTGGAGCGTATCGATAAGGTGACATATCGACTATGGCTGCCAGAAGGAGTGAGGGTGCACCCAGTGTTTCATGTTAGCTAGTTAAAGAGAGTACTCACAAGGAACGAGTCCTGGGTAGATTCTTTGTGAATGTACAAGGCTAATGATACAGGACCAGTTGAGTAAGTTATACTGCCCTTGAGGACAAGGACTTGCTAATGAGGGGAGGATTGTTACGACCCGTATAACAAATTAAAGAATATTCCCCAGAAAGGTATAAGCTAGAATATTCCTAAAGAGCTATACCTAGATCTAAGAGATGAAGGACACCCTAATTTTGGGAAGCCTTTTGGAGAGCAGCGTGTGGAGACTAAAGACAGCTCGGGGTTGGGTGGTTTTGTGAGGGTCTCTAGTTTACGTAGTGGTGCCTAACAATCACCCATACTGTTGGCTTTTTGCATAATGTGATGAGCATGTTCCCCACGTATGTATCAAAGCATCAGTTTGAAACTGCCTTGAGATGTATAGCTCGTCCTTGCCCAAGCAACCACAGCCTCCCTGCATTCGGTATACTTAACACGGCAACGTAAGTCCTTGCATTTGGAGCACAACCTCTTTCCACGGTTGAAAATACATCCAGTGCTTTCTTACTTTCCCCATTCTCCATGTAT
>PUQB01000965.1:0-66513 GCA_003024785.1 Selaginella tamariscina
TCTGGGAAGTACCCGACTCAAAGAAAGACTTGCTCATCTCCTCCATATCGCACACAACTAGGTCGTAGGATCTATGGGATGCAGCTAGTGTCGGGATGAAGGTCATTAGGTCATCCTTGATGTCCAAACCAGCTACAAGTGGCTGCACCTCATTGAGTATAAAGTCAATTGCCAGCAGAGGTGCTATAGAAGAGCTTGGTCCCACTCCTAATGCCTTTGCAGGTGTAGATGTCTTCTGCACTGTCTTCTTCATTTTGCTCTTCTTGATAGCCTCTACTTTGTCCAGCTCCTAAACAATCACTGGAAGATCATTAGCATGCACGTCGAACAGTGAGCTCTCCCAAGCTGGTGGCTGCTGCGACGGACAGTCAAGCCAAAATGGAACATGCTCGCTTTCGAATGGTGTTAGAGCTCCTCTGCTCTTCGACCACATGTGAGGCTCGCATGTATGATTTGTCCACATCGAGATCGGAAGGAATATTATAGGAACCGAGAAGAGTTTTGTACTCTCTAGGTTGGAAACAAACAAGCTCGTAGAGAACATTCGACCAAAGGAAATACCAACTCATACACCTTCACATCCAAGCCTAGCTAGTGGTTCGAGAATCGCAGCTTTGCTTAAGATGAAGAAGAAACTTTAGCTAGTGTGTATTGAGTAATAAATTAAATTAATATAAAAAAGAATAAGGTAGAAATACAACGGTTTTACTAGAAAAAAAAATTTGCCCACTGAGGCCAATATTGCCGACTTGGAAGAATATTCTAGAATATTCGAGCCCAGGCCTCCTGGGCCCCATCCAGAATGGCGGCACTCCAAACTCAGTAGGAACTAAACTCCCACACTGGTTCTGTACTTGGTTATGCACTACAATAAAGCCAAGTGCATGCCCACCTTGCTCATAACACGTAGAAGAAGTAGAAGAGGAAGTCGGTACGTGAACAAGCGCATCACTATTATTCATCCCACCTTGCTCATAACATATAGAAGAAGCAGGAGAGGGAGTCGAAGAAGAGCCACTGGTCTCTAGTAGAGCTTGAAACTCGTTAATAAACTCATCCACATCTTGCTCAACAACATTCGCCTCAATCCACCTCTTGAGATACTAATTGGGCACTTATATTAATTTATTTTAAATTTTTTATTGGGTTAAAAGTTGTGTTGAACCTCATAAATTTGCAGCCCTACCTGTTGTAGCATTCAATATGGTCCCTTCTACTGAGCAAGGAGAAATATTGTTTGCATTTGACATTAAAATAGTTGAATAACAAGTTTTTACTTACATTTAACATATAAAATTTCTTCATAAGTGCATTGTTAACATACCCATTGTTGGGACCAAGATGGACTACATGTGAATAGGTAATAGCAACATACACATACATATGGACTTATGTTCCTTGGTTATTGAAAAGAATATTTACGTTATTTCATTGAGAATGTTAACGGTAGCTAACAATAATGATCTGGTTCTAGAACCAATATCCCAAATAAGGACACCAGGTCTATTAAGACGCTCGATCAAAAGCTGCATGAGTCGAACACTCTTCGATTGAATCATCATCATGTACAAACTTCCATTAGGATAGACAAAGCAAGGTACTTCCTTACCAAACTTCCTGAAAACGGTCGGCAGTATCGACAAGGATTGTATTCGTCAACACCAGAGGGTTTGGCTTCTTCGACTTCTTCTCAGAGCTTTGCAACACCAGGAGAACCAACAAGTATGCAAGTTGTAACTAAAATGGGCATGGCTATAGTCCCATTTCCTAATAATTAGCAATTTTAGCTATTTAATTAGCATTTTCTAATATTAAAGGAATATTCTTTAGAATATATATTTAAAAACAGAATATTCTATTTTGTAATCGACCCTTTAATAAATTATAGCATTCACTAAAAACTAATAACATTATAAAAGTAAAAGGTATTAAATTATATAATATATTATATTTAAGATTGTATGGGCCTAATATAACAATTAAGGAAGAGCATAAAAGGTACATATAAATATTTATGTTGTTATTAAAATATTAATATTTAAATATAACATTATTAATTAAAAATTTGTAGTAATAATATATATATATAATATACAAAACCTATAATAATATAGTCAATCTTCCATATCGTTTTATAAATTTATATAGTTAAGTAAACAATTTGGTACTATTACTAAAGAGTTTATAATAATTATGAATATTAAATATATGATATTTTATAATTCTGTAATTGCTTTAAGCTTCACAAAACATACATTCTTTTGCAGTTTTGTTAATCGTGACTTTATCAACGCTTTTTGACATCCACCCATATCGAATGGATTTAACATTTATAAAACATGCTGGGTCTTTTTGATTGGGAGACCATGTTTTCTCTAGGCATCCATTATATCTTTCGCTCTCCTTCTCGTGTCGCCTTTTTTGTGGTTTGAACCATGCAACCTTAACCATATTATTGTTCGTGATTACTTCAGGTGTGTCGATAATTTGACCCATCCAAATAGGCTGATTATATGACACATCTGGAGTAATGAGGACCATCATTAGTTTTTGAAGATCCTTGCAGCAATCAAAGTATGCTTTAGGTTTTTGGTTTTTTTGTCCAACAAAGTGTGGGGTTTGCACTTCCACATCACTACTGGCTTCTATGTCGTCTGTGCTCAGTGATGTCATTTCAATCTCCTCTCGCCACCTTGTTTTAGGCCAAAAAGGGTGTTGCAATTCTGTACTTGTGACAGTAGGCCCTTCTAACTCTCGAACAACAGTCTCCCAATAGTCGACCACATGCTTATATAGTTCTGAGTAACCAGTTGCCTTATCAGAATTCTTTGGCATCAATTTTTGAACCCATGCCACATATTTTTTGAGGCCATCAATAATAACCTCTTGTTCCTTGAGCTGGGCACTCAATGGAATAGGGTCTGGTTGTCCTTCTGGGAGAAGTGGCTTTCCATTCTCTCCACTTTTGAAGAGCATTAAGCCCTCTTTCGGTAACCACTCCTGCTCTGATGGCCGTAACTTGTACTGCATAATAGGTATACCATCTCGTATGGAGAAAAAGAATTGTAGCGGCACAAGGTGACCAACTAAAGAATCACTCCCTTCTTTTATATACTCCTTGAGAAATTTTTTGAAGTCTGGCACCTCAGTCACAAGCAAAGCACAACTTTTTTTGGAGATGCAATTTTCAAAAAGATTCATCATATGCGGTAAAGTAAGTGCACTTGTTCTTTTTGTAGAGTTGGAGACCTTGCTGAAGAACGCATCAATATCTTCATGAGTGTGACCAACCATAAGGAAATTGAGCGTGATTGTTTCAAACACACCTTTGGCAACAAGCATTGACAAGTATGCTAGCACATATCTAGAAAATAAAAGTAAGTATGAGCTTGAGAAACCCTTAAGTCAAATGATTTACCTATTTTTGTTCTCGCCTGCACAATTATCCATCTGTAAAAGCAAATGACGAGGAAGCTTATTTGATGTTGAGGACACATGTACACTATTTGAGCTAGATCCCTCCACTGAACCAGAACACTCAACAGGGCCATCTGTTTTCTGTGCAGGCTGTTGACAATGCCTCTCATATTCCCAAGTAGCCTCAAGTGCAGACGTGTTCATGAGAGCATTATGTAAAGATTGAAGGTGTTATTTCTTCACTTTGAGATCACTGATAGGACTTGTCTGTGAGTGGGCTTCAAGGTTTCTGAAACACATGGCTAACGACCCAATAGTGAAATTGGAGTCGCTAACCAATGTGGAAGTGAAAAGTGTCCATATGACTCACAACCGTGTCCATGTGTTAGCACACCTGTCAATGAAATCGGAAGTTTCATGACATTTCCAAGGCACTTTGGTGTTGCAAAGAGCTTTGGAATGCTGGTCTTTGAATGATCCATCTTGTCATGGATCAAGCACAGGTACTCTGATGGGCGTGACACAGAAAGCATGCTGTGTGCATAGTACTGAGACCGGCAAGTTTGTTGTGCAATCATGTGGGCCTCCATCTTCTTTTGAATGGCAGTGATCTCCACCAAGGTTTTTGCACAAGCCTCTGCAGCCTTCAATGATGTACAAATGTCACACTTGGAAAAGCTAGAGTGTTTTGCAATCTCCACATCCTTAAAATGAGTATTCCATATGTTGTTGAAGGTACCAGTGCAGATTGCTTGGAGCCCCATCAAACTGAGGCACTTGTTCACATGTTCACACAGCTTCAATTGAGTGTAGATTGAAGGCAAAACCTTGAGATTTTCCTTGACCCCTGCATTTGTGGTTCGGCATTTGTGAGGCATTGTCTGCATTTGCTTCCACAAAAGCTTTGAGTATCTCTATGGCTGCCATGATGTGAGAGCGGGTTTTGACCAAGCGAGTGTTCCCATGAACTGAGGTTCGCGCTCCATCTAGCCACTCATCCCTCCGACGATAGAACGTGGTCTTTGGGATCCCGTATATACTGTACCAAGCTTTGAAGCAGATGGCCACCTTATTAAATACCATGGATGTACTCTGATAACCTGTGTCCGAGGCCATTCCATCAATACACCCAGTTAGTGCAGCATATACAAACTCATGCCTTTGCTTTTGGGTAAGCATACAAAAGACATGTCTACATTGGGTAATTTCATTCCGGTCTGCCATCTGACAACACTTCTTCTTGCAACAGTCAATCGTGGAAATGCTCGTAACACTTTCGGAAGATGTAGGATCCATCTTTACCCTCTTGCTGAAACTTGCAGGGGAAGATCTACAACCCATGAATCGCCTTTTTCTTACAATAGGACCAATGCAAGGAACCTCTTCAAATATGAGTTGTTCTTCCGAGTTGTTATTATTAAAATCCAACCCAGAATATGTTGAACCATCTTGCCGTCTTAATTCAGATGTTTGCCACCTCACAAGGGATCCAGGATACAATGTGCCATTAGGTGAAACCTCTGTCACAACTACACCCACGAAGTCGGACCCTAGTTTCTCTTCTGACACTGCTTCCATTGGATTTATAGCTGTGATGATGCCTCTTCCGACTTCAATCTCACGAAGAAAGAGAATCACCTCATCCATCACAGCAGGCAAGCCATCATCTGGTAAACTCGTGCTACTATTTGTTTGTGACTCTGCATATTTGTGTCAGCCTTGACTTCATCCAAATTCCACAATACAGGAGAACCCTCCTCAAATTCCATTCCCAGAACCTCAACATGCTTGAAAATGGTGTTCACCCATACGTACACACAAGATCCTTGGGAAATATTGTGACATGATGCATTATTATCTCGAACTTCCACAGTTCCAGTGCCAACTATCTCGTTGTTCCGAAGAAGACATACTTTATCTCCAGTATTAAACATATTGTCCTGCACATAAATAATTGTATTATTTATGATATCTGTTTATGCAATATTTCTAAGAAATTTGAATTACTGTTACTTAATAATATGCATATGCAATAATACATAATTATGTTTAGAGATAATATCTCATGTTTGATTAATACAACTGATGGCGGGATTAATCCCGCCCACGAATCCCTCCGACGAGGAACGGTCGGTGGGATTAATCCCGCCCACAATTCTTACGACGGGGAATGGGTGGCGGGATTAAACCCGCACATAACTCTCTCCAAAACTATGATTTCAAAGAGATCTCGGGATAAATCCTGTCCCCAAATTTTTAAAACAGGGGAGTGGTGGCGAGATTAATCCCGCCACCCCTTCCCTGCCTCCTAAAATGGTTGGCGGGATTAATCCCGCCGACAACTCTTTCTAATAAATTTGGTAATTCTTCATCAGTTGAGAAGGTTATCGGCGGGATTAATCCCGCCACTCTTTTTCAGTGGCGGAGAAGCATTGCCCGAGAGATGGTGGCGGGATTAATCCCGCCACCTCTTCGAAGAGGCGAAAAAGAAATGGCCGGATTAATCCCGCCGCCCCGGTTAACCTAGAATATTAAGTTAAAAGGATATTTAAACGGGATAAATCTCTAGCGGAATATATTATAATCCTAATGCATTCCTAAACCCCTAAATTGTAATTTTAAGAGAGAATGTAAGAGAGTGAATCTTTATAAGTATTTTTAAATTTGTTTATAATACTTACTTGTAAACAGCACTGAAGGCGCCGTGCTTTCCTATAAAGAATAACACCCAATTTAATCTCGCTCCTGAGATGATCACTATGAAGAAAAAAGAAGATCTAAAGAGTGAAAAATACAGAAATGAAGAAACCCTTACCGGAGAAAGAACCAGATCTGAATTTGAGTGGGAAATTAAATGCATTTTCAAATTTACATGTCAGACCGATAATACATATGTCAGAAATTCAAATTTTTTAAAAAGAACAGAAAATAAAATTTAAGATGAGTTGACACAAATATCCGACACTCTGACATATATACTCTCCAGTTCCAATGAGTATTTTAAAATTGCATTTAATGTTATTTAAGTGATTCAAGCTGTTTAATATTACGAAATTTTACACTATATTCTACATTCTTAGTATTCAAGTATATTTATAATATATATATATATAAATATATACTTATACAATAAATAAATTGATATATCATTATGTATCATTTAAAATATATTCATAGTCTGTTTATTATTATTATTTTCTTAATTACTCGAGTATTTAGTTTTCATTTCCTAGTATCAATGGGATATTCTTTAATATTTTATTAATATTTGAAGAATATTCTAATATTAAACCTGATTATCATAATTAAATTAGTCTTGTTCTTAATTATTGCAGTAATTATTCTACATTTGTATATATTAATGGGATTTTCTCAATTAATTTGTTATTATTTCAAGAATATTCATGTGTTAAACCTTATTATCAATATTAAATTAATATATATTATTAAAACTATATATGACTATATATTAGATAAAATGATGTATTATTGTGTATAATTTAAAATATGTTCATAGTGTGTATATTAATATCATTTCCTTAATTACTTGAGTAATTAATCTTCTTTATATTAATGGGATATTCTTTATTATTTTCTTATTATTCCAAGAATATTCCAATATTAAACATGATTATGATAATTAATTTAGTTAATTATTTGAGTACTTAATTTACATTTGTATATATTAATGGGATTTTCTCAATTAATTTCTTATTATTTCAAGAATATTTCAATGTTAAACCTTTTTATCAATATTAAATTAATATATATTATTAAAACTATATATGGCTATATATTAGATAAAATCATATATTATTATGTATAATTTAAAATATATTCATAGTGTGCTTATTAATATTATTTTCTTAATTATTCGATGTTTGTTTTGCACACATATATAAACATAATCATAAATTTACACACGCATTACAAGAACTTACAAAAACACATATGCACACACATGCACAACCCTAAACCAAACTGAAGAAATATGTTGCTTCTTTATTGAAAACATCATGTTCAACGCATGTATGATATATGTACTCAATCTGTGTATGTAACACATTGAATTTACATGTGTAATATTTATATTAAGCTTGTTAGGAGCAAACCCTAAACCCTGTGTATACATGTGTGTACAAAAATAATTTTTCAACACTCTCTCTTCACACCATGCATGATCCATCCTAAACCCTAAACCCTAATATGTAACACAATGAATTTACTCATGTAATATGTATGTATGTCTGTGTGTATACACGTGTGTATGTATGTGTATATGTATATATGTGTACTTTCTCTCTTCTCTCATACATACACACCATGCATGATCCATGTTAATATGTACTGTCTCTCTTCTCTCAAACATACACACCATGCATGATCTATAATATGTACTCGGTCTCTCTAATATTATGTACTAATATGTATGTATGTCTGTGTGTATAATACACACCATGCATGATCCATAATATGTACTGTCTCTCTTCTCTCATATACTATGTATGTATATCTGTGTATAATATGTGTAAGTATATATGTGTACTAATATATGCAATGTGTACAAAAATAATTTTTCAACACTCTCTCTTCTCTCATACATACACACCATGCATGATCCATCCTAAATCCAAAACCCTAAACCCTAAACCCTAAACTCATGTAATATGTATGTATGTCTGTGTGTATACACGTGTGTATATATATGTGTATTAATATATGCAATGTGTATGAATTTAATACTTTAACACTCTCTCTCTTCTCTCATGCATACACACCATGCATGATCCATGTTAATATGTACTGTCTCTCTTCTCTCAAACATACACAATATGATCCATAATATGTACTCTGTCTCTTAATATTATGTACTAATATGTATGTATGTTTATGTGTATAAAACTATGTGTGTATGTATGTATTGATACACATGAAACTTTAACACTCTCATGGACACACACATGTTAAATCCCTGCATGATTTATATTTTTTGGGTGTATGTGATACACCCACGCACACGCACGCGCTAATAATATAATGAAAGAATATTCGTTTAGGGCGAATCTATATTTTATTCTTTTTAGGGTTTAAGTATATTCTCAGAAGGAATATTTTATTAGGGTTAATATATATATTTAATTCCTTTAGGGTTTAGGTATATTCTTAGGGTTTCAAGAGGCGGCGGCTGTGCACACAGGTGAGATGTGTGTGTGTGTGTGTGTGTGTGTATATGTATGTATGTATATATGTATAGGAGTGTGCGTATAATTTTATTTATTGATCTATCTCTCGCACACACACGCACACTCCTGTGTATATATATGTGTGTGTGGGTGTGTGTTTGTTTATCTGTATGATTTTATTTGTTTCGCTCACACACGCATACACACTACATATACACATATATATATATATACTTATATACATATATACATATATATTATGTGTACCAGTATCTATAAATTTTTTTTTATTGATCTATCTCTCCCACACACACGCACACTGCTTTACATATATATATATATAATAATCAATGCATATTAACAAATAGTATACAACACTAGTTTATATATATGCTTATATATTCATATGGGTTATATATCTATATACACACATATATATATGTGTGTGTTTATATGTATAATTTTATTTATTTATTAGTTTTATCTCTCGCACACACACGCACACTCCTGTGTATATATATGTGTGTGTGTGTGTTTGTTTATCTGTATGATTTTATTTGTTTCGCTCACACACGCATACACACAATATACATATACACATATATATACCTATATACATATATACATACATATTATGTGTACCAGTATTTATATAATTTTTTTTATTGATCTATCTCTCCCACACACACGCACACTGCTTTACATATATATATATATATATATATATATCAATGCATATTAACAAATAGTATACAACACTAGTTTATATATATGCTTATATATTCACAGACTCTCTCTCTTTCTCTATGGGTTATATATCTATATACACACATATATGTGTGTGTGTTTATCTGTATAATTTTATTTATTTATTAGTTTTATCTTTCGCACACACACGCACACTCTTGTGTATATATATGTGTGTGTGTGTGTTTGTTTATCTGTATGATTTTATTTGTTTCGCTCACACGCATACACACGATATACATATACACACATATATATACCTATGTACATATATACACACATATATTATGTGTACCAGTACTGTAATTTTATTTATTTATTTATCTCTTGCACACACACGTACACTCCTATACATACATACATACATACATACATATATATATACACATATATATATGTGTGTTTTTATCTGTATAATTTTTTATTTATTAATTTTATCTCTCGCACACACGCTAAGCCCCTCGAGCGGCGGGATTAATCCCGCT
The DNA here is from genome assembly GCA_003024785.1 of Selaginella tamariscina. Lineage (NCBI taxonomy): Eukaryota > Viridiplantae > Streptophyta > Lycopodiopsida > Selaginellales > Selaginellaceae > Selaginella > Selaginella tamariscina. Next base: position 9,833 of record PUQB01000965.1, read on the forward strand.
GCCCATAGCCTGCGTGAAGGGCCTCGGCGGCGGGATTAATCCCGCCGCCCACCCATGCCCTGCGCGGAATGCGGCGGGATTTATCTCGCCGGCAATGGCATGTGTGAAGGCCCTAATGGGCGGGATTAATCCCGCCGGATTCCGCACAGGGCATTTACAGGGGATGGGCGGCGGGATTAATCTCGCCGCTCGTGAGGCTAACCGAAGAGCCTGCATGAAAGATCCTGCACGGAAGGCTAACCGAAGAGCCTGCATGACATGTCCTGCGTGTAAGGCGGCGGGATTAATCCCGCCGCCCAGGGAATTCACGCAGGACAGGAACGGCGGGATTAATCCCGCCCCATGCTCATGCCCTTCGCGGAGGGTGGCGGGATTAATTCCGCCGCTCAGGCACTTCCACAGGATATAAGCGGCGGGATTAATCCCGCCCCACCCATCCCTGTTCAAAATGCCGTGGGATTAATCCCGCAGCCAATATATATGTGTGAGAGCATGATTTACGAGAGGGCGGCGGGATTAATCTCTTCGAACCTTCTATGCCCGGTGGCGGGATTAATCCCGCCACCCTTCTTTTTTTCCTCCATTGGTACGTTGAATCAATCCCGACTAACTCTATCTGAGACGGAGAAGGTTTACAAAATACCAATGGAGGGAACTGAGAAGGGTGGTGGGATTAATTTCACCATGCCTCCTAAAAGAGTGGGCGGGATTAATCCCGCCGCCTTTCTGGAGCCCCTGAAGGGATGTGAGAAATAAATCCTGCCCAATTCTCTCTGAGAACGAGAAAGGTGGCGGGATTAATCCCGCACACCCATTCAGGGCCTCCAGAAAGGTGGCGAGATTAATCCCGCCCACTCTTTTAGGAGGCATAAAAGATGTGGCGAGATAAATCCCGCCGCACCTTCCATGTGAATATATATGTTTATGACTATATAAGTTGCATATCTCATTTTGTTTACTTTTATCATCTTATCATAATATTTTGCTTATCATAATATTTTGAGTAAAAGCCAGTAAACCATGTATAACTGTCCAAAGCTCACATTTGTGGTGGTTCTAAAACCAAATGTTATCAGTTTTTTGCACTATCACAAATGTTAGCTTTGGACAGTTAATCCTGTCCACTTCTCTCAGGTGTATGTGAATTTATCAGTGTATATTTTTTGTATATTCGGGTTTAGACAAGTGTTTGTGCGTTTTTATATAAATTGTATTCATAGTGTATTATTTTGCAGAAGGACGATTTAATCAAATAAGGAGATTCAGTGATTAGTATGGAGTCATCGTCAAATTCAGGGTAAGAATTAAAATAAAATCTGTTATACTCGGATATGTGCTTGAAGAATTAAATACTATTGTATACAGATGTGGAATTGAGGTGACATTGAAGACGAGAGCAGGAGAAGAGATGGGCAGGGGGATTCTGGAATCAACTTGGCCATATTTTAAGATAAATGGGAAGCGCATTGGAGCAATCATGGTTGCTGTCAAATTAACCTCTGTCACATCTCATGGACAAGCAAAACAATGGAAAGTAGATCGCTAGTCAAGCACCCGAAAGCAGGCTGCGAACCCAGATTGGACGATTCTCGACAGATATGCCTTGTTCCATCCAATGTCACGATCTCGGATCCAGAGGTCGCCAGTTACAACAATAATCTCGGGTGGTGTTGTCGACTTGTGGATAATGATGTTCACGTGTTCACTAATGATGTTGACCGTGGAGTTCTTCTTCAACTCAACGAAAGCCCATCTATGGAGGGGATCCAATTAGATGTCTACTTCGAAGATCTTCAGACTCATCGAGTAGGTGTATTTCAGCAGAGATTGCTTCACAATAAGAACATCCACAAGTGGAGCAATCTTCCCTCTTCACATTGAAGAAGAACACAGCGACATCATAAGGGAGATTGAGAGGGTGGCTCGGTCTCAGGTTCTCTACAATCACGTTCAATTTGCTTAGGAAGCTTCGGGAGCTGGAAGAGTGTGCCGAGAACACTAGAACAGCTGCAGTCGGGGATCACACATGTTGATTCGGATCGCAAAAGAAAATCATCAATCATTTTGTCAGCTGCACCTGTGGCATCTCATGCTGCAATAAGTCACAAGGAAATGATGTTGGATGAAAATTTATTCTTGTAAGGTTAAATATTGCAGCGTCAACCCAAACTTCAATTACAGGTCACTCAACCAGGAACGTGTAGCTGAGCTCATGGAGAAGATGAAGGACGACAATTCTTATACCGTTCCACATAATGCTGTTTTGTGTCCATACTATGAAAGAAGGAAGGGCGCTGACAAAGTCTGGATCACAACACCATAACAACTCATGAAGATTCAGACGGAGAATAGAAAATCTATCAAGTACTACATCATTAGTGGCCAGCACACAATAACGGCAGCCCAACGACTTCTCGATGAACACAACAAAGGAACGATGGCAACAAAACTTTCCGAGCATACCCGTGAGAAGCTGACAAAAAGATCGGTGTTTTTAGCTAAGCCGAATCTCACAATCGAGCAGTACCATAAGTTATCGACGAATGGGATGCTGCCGACACCAACCACTACAACAGCAAAATATGGGAGAAGTTTAAACACACGCGATCCGTGTGGGAATCTCTTGAGCGACCACAAAGAGCTACTGCAGGAAATACACAATCTGCGAACTACCGGGTAAGCAAATTGTCTGGGCGGGATTTATCTCGCCGTATATTAATCTGTCTTTTTTCTCAGAGAGTTGAAGAAATTGCAGCAGTTGATTTTGCCCAGGTGGGCGGGAAGGAAACATCCTTTCTGATATGTTGATTTCTTGCCCCGAAGATAGGATCTTTGCCAAATGGTTGGGGATTATGGAATCCTTTTCAAAAGGAACACTGAAGAAGAAGCAGACAAGTGAAGGGGAGCCCTCAGAAGTCTGCAAAGAAACCCAGTAAGACGCCAAAGGCTAAGTCTGTTCAATCTACAAAGGATGTAGACAACGATTTCAAGCTCACATGGTTGAAGCCTTTAAATGGAACAACGATGGAGGAGATGGAAGTCTTGGCTGATTTGGTGATCGATGGCAAACTACAAATTAATAACAGCAGCCCAACCTCTCCTTTTCATCTCAAGGCAATGGAGTTGAAGACGGTCAGGCATTTCAAGGAGTGGTTGGGAATACACTGCCACAAACTGGGTTGGACCTCGACCTCAACATATGAAGAGGTCAGCAAATATTTGCATGTGACGAACGATGATATGCTTGTCGAATGGGTGAACCAATTGGAAGATCTAGGCAAGAATTATTGCACGCCAATGCCAAAAAGGAGAACATTGGGATGACGCCTTCTCTTATGGCAGTCCTTCAGCAGCGGAGAACCGAATTGAACCTTATAAAGGAGGATGCTACGAATCACGACAAGCCCTACAGATGTTTGTTGTTAAATTCGGAGACTTTATGGGGTAACATCACTGCTTGTAGGAAACCGTTTCAATTGTTCGTGATGGATCGGGTGTCAAAAAATCTTTCGACAGATAGGGCACTAGAGGATCTGGTGGAGAAACTTAGCCGTGCAAGCATATACATAGAAGGTATTTATTATTGAATTCATGCTTGCGCTCTTCACTGATACCTACTTTTTCAGGTATTTATTTCTTGATTCTTGCTCATGTCACTGATACTTTTGCCTTCGCCTTCGCCAAGAAGAATAGACATCGTTGGACAGGATTTTATATGAACGATGCTAATCCCAAGTGCATTGATATCGTTGTTCACTTGGTTGTTAGGAATGCGCCAAACAATTTCAAGCTTCCAAATGACTGGCCAGGCATCTGTTTGCACTCCAATGGCCCTGAACCTCCATCCGATACACCGATAGGGAGTGACGTATTCGGCAATGTACGTTATCCAAACATCACAAGTCAAGCGGCACGGAGCATCGTCAACTTGATTAGGGGTCCTCACAGTGATGCGTGGGTTTTTGACTACTGCACTAGGGGGTCCGTCTTGAAGGAGTGTTACCTTCGGCATACATGTGTGTTTGCCGTTGAAAAGGATAAGACCATGGTTGAGGACCTGAACAAGTGGATAGATAGGTTCTCAACTGAGTACCCCAACGAATCCATAAAGGAGTATTTGAGAAAGTTCCCTCCAGATAAGTGCGATAGCTCTGAAGGCGAATCTGGTTCAATGTCGGAGTCTGAGGACGAACTTCAATCAGATATTAGACCGGAAGTTATCTCGAGGAGTACAGAACATTCGCACACTCCAGTACCCATGGAAACATCAATAGAAGATGCAGAAGATCTTGAACCATCTCACAAGCGGCTTAGACTTTTCGCCTCACTCAGAAGGTAATAGCGAAGAAGAATTGTTAATGAATTGTTAGAGTGACGAATAGTTGTAAATGAGTGTAACATAAGGCATTTTTGTATATTTCTTTATATTTGTACAGAAAATAAATTCTCAAGGATTAATGAAGCTTTTAGTTCAAACATGGGTCACACATTAACAAGGTAAATAATATACCTTGATAATTTTAAGGTCAGCTAATTATCATTTTGCAGATGTAATGAAACAATTGAGAACATGGATTTTTAGCATTGGCATGAGGTAAAGAGGGGTTTGGTGACAATTTCTTGTGCCACATGTCAGAATGATGAGTTCATGCAGGAAATGGATAATAATGCAGCTCAAAACATCGTTACCATGGGGGCCACTTCATCATCATTTTTATTGGCTTCAGTTCGAAATCAATTTCTTCAGCGCATGCAATATCTGAATCTTGTAAGGATGATGTACAATTAAATGATGAAGGGATAGGCAACGAGATAGTGGCAACGGATAAATGTGAAAGGGAGCAAACAAGTGATTTGCAAAGTATTCAAGAGGCAACGCTATCTCATGTTACTCATGGCCATATTGTGTTGTTGGATGTCAATGGTGTTCTGCTTCATCGACAAAGGCCCGAGGATAGGAAAAAAGAAATCAAACAAGGAGATTTCATTCCTTGTCATGGTAAATTTTGATATGATATTATTTTTCGTCCAGGGTTGGATCGTCTCTTTCAAAAGCTTAAGGAGATGGGTGCGCTTGTGGGGATTTGGTCATGCATGCAGATTCATAACTTAACACCGCTGTTGAATTTACTTAAGAAACATTGTAGTGTTGCAGAAGAGGTGATTCGTAAAGATTGGATTTTTGACCAGCGAATATGTTATAAACCTCTCGAATTTCACAATATAAGAAAGGAAAGCAAGCCGTACTTCTTCAAGAATGAAAGAATAATTGGGACTCATGGGGAGATCAGTCGCTTAAGGATAATGAAGAACGCACAGATGTTAGTAGTAGACGACTCTCCTCAGAAGGCTATGCTCAACCAAAACATTGCTTGTATTCATCCAATCACTTTCGATCCATATTCTGATACCGATATCATGGATGAGCTAGTGAACTACTTGGATACGTGCCTCAGAAAGAAGAATCTCGAAAATTTTTGTGAGCAGTATCCACCGTATCATACATTTCCTGAAGCTTTTCTTTTCGTGATATTGAATTTTATAAAATGAAGGTAGCAACCGGGCGCTTTATAATATTATTCTTAAGGAACGTCAGTTTTTAGATGAGCCTTTATGCAGACCTTCTCTTATCACATCTTATGTATTAACAAGGATGGCAACTCCCAATTGCATTCGTGAGAGTGTTAAGTGGTGGCAACAACATCAAGATATTGACCAAAATGATTTGATTAATCCGGAGAGTGATGATTTAGACAAAATAAGAAGATTTCTTTGTATGATAGGAAGAAAGTATTTATAAAAAATTAACATGTTGATAAGAAAATGATTTCATTTGTAATTATGTTTGATAGTATTTCTTCATTATTGTAAACTATTTTTAGAATAATATGAATATTCTAAGATATTTTAGGAATATTCCTTACTAAGTAAGGTTATTGAAGGATTAATTAATTAATTAATTAATATTTAAGGCTTAATTACATATTAATTAAATGATTAATTAATAATTAAAACTTAAGTATTAATTAGTAATTTATTTTATATTCCCATTTTCATGTATCATGCCCACTTTAGTTACAACGTGCATAAGTTATCTTGCCACAAAGACCAAGTTAAACTTAAACATGAATAGCTAGTGTACCTTAATTTTGTCATGGTATCCCCAACCTTGTGCACGGTAGACGCTATAAGTCCCTACAACCACTTCATCATCTGAGACGGTGCCATTTTCTTCGCTAGTATGAACCTATAACATAATGCTAGTTAGTAGCAATGCTAGAATGAAAGCTTACCTCCATATCATCTAACGCGCAAACTCCTCACGCTCCAGAAACTCATTCGGCTCCATCGAATAAGTGAATTGTATGCAGTCATGGAAGGGCTGAAAGACCAGGCACTTACTCCAAGTTTGCATCTCGTCAAACTAGCTCATGAAGTCGACATCCGTTCCAACTTCTTCACCATCTTCTTGCAGTCCCTTAAGGATCTGAATGGCTTCCTCGTGCACAGCCTTCCAATACAAGTCCAAGGTGAACCACTTGATCCACTCTTTGCATGCCTGGTAGCCCAAGTGTTTGTTATTTTGCTTTGGATTCGGGATGAATGAGCTTGTTCAAGTATCGGAGTCACAGCATGTTTGAAATCTTCGCCTTTGACATCGTGTACAGCTTCTCAATGCCCATGCAGCGACACTACTTATGAGAGATGTTTGTCACCTTCTGGAAGCACTCCTCCCTCAACTCTGGGTCTATGATAGAGAGAAACTGGTGCATACACTTGTCATGCTTCTTGTACACTAGCTGCTTCAAGTTCAGTTCAAGCTATGGATTGCCTTTGTCAAGCCACGATCCAGGAAATAGGAAATGAGTAGGATTCCAAGAGTAGGAAGGCTTGACTCAGGAGCAGGATAGGAAACAAGACAGGAACTAGGAACTCAGGAGCAAGACAAGACGCAGGACAGGATCCAGGAGCTAGACAGGAACAGGATAGGATCCGGGAGCAAAACAGGAAGGCGCAGGAACGGATCCAGGAACAAGACATGAGCAAGACAGGATCTGGGAGCAAGACAGGAGCAGGAGGCAAAGAGTAAGACAAGAACAAGACAAGAACAAGGAACAAGAATAATCGTAAAATGACTGGTGTTGATAGTAACTGATTGTACAACAATTAGGTCGGAGCTTTTATGCTCACAACTCCAAGCTAATCTAGTCATGAGTCTAATCTAGTCATGAGCTAAGAATAGTGTCCCTTATCCTCTAGGCATATCCTGTAGCATATCCTCTAGGCATATCCTATAGGAATATCCTATAGGTATATCCTGTAGGAATATCCTACAGGCATATCCTGTAACCCGTATCCTGTATCCGAAATCCTGCATCATGTATCCGGAATTCTGTATCCTGCATCGGGTTGTGACAGCCTTTAGCACTGGTGACTGCTTTGTCGAGATCATTATCAATCTCGTTCTGCACATAGAATAAGTTAAAAAATTCTTTCCTATCAATCAAACTGAAGGTTACCTTGAAAAGGATCTTTGTGCAAATTAGGTTCAAAAGAGGATGCCAAGCCGCCTTTCCTGTTGCACTCTCCTTCCACTTCCGCACCTCAAGACAATCAACCTCCGTGAGTGACTCAAGGATTTTTGAGTTCCTTCAGTACTAGTGCAAACTGTCTTTACAACGAGGAGAATATGTGGTAGTGTTGTTTCTACAAATGTTGCTGAAGATCTGTTCATTCAAACTGTAAGTCTAGACTCTTAATAAAAAGAAAAGAAAAATTCACATGTTTATTGATTGGAACATTGAAACCAATTGAAGATTGTCGAGGTTCTTTGTGGAGATGAAACTCGATCAAACGCAAATAGCCCATTGCTGGTTGTCCTCTACATCCTCATGGTAGAGCTTCTGCAAAGCCAGTAGCCTATAGTTCTCGTCCCAATAGCTGAACTTCCGGTTTGACAGCCTCGAAGCCCACTATTTGTACTCCGGTTGAGTAAGAGCTTGCTCGAAAGACCGGTGCTGCTCGTACTGAACCGTGTTTGACAACTTCGATAGCTCCTCAGCAGTGAGTGGATCTCCGATGGACAGAATGAACAAGGCCGTGTTGCGTAGATAACCAGCCTTCTTCAACGATGACACCAACCTGCTCAAGTCCCCTAGGTTTACTCGTCGAACCACCTTGTTCGAATGCATTTTACAAATTGGCACATCAGAAGGATCACCAAGTCCCTTGATAGTAATTTTGTTGAGCAGGTTCGCTGAGCTCTCCAAATGCAAGCTAGCCGGTATGCTGTATAACTCCTTCGGCTCCTTATTGCTCTTCGCCTTCTTGCCTTTTGGATTAGCTTTTCCACGGCCTCTCTTTTTGCTAACTGCCTCCTCAAGTCGTCCTCACTAAAAGAAGAAAGTGCTTCAACTGCCTCTATCATCTGCACTTGCTTTTTCAGGATTGCAACCTCAGCGGATGAAGGAGGCAACTGCGACGAGCTCCCCGGGAAAGCTGTGATGGTTGATGGAGATTGCTCCTGCTCAATTGATACTACTTGAGGCTGAGTCACTGGAGGATCCTTCTTTGCTACATTAGATGGTTCTCCTCTCTTTCCTCGCTTGTGCTTTGATATTTTCTTCTCTTCCTGTGGCTCTTCATCAGGCACAAGCTCTTGTAGACGTTTTGAAACTCTCACCATTTTGCAGACTCTGGAAAGCAAACACACAAGTAAATTAATTCGGAGACAAAAGGAAAAAAACCAAATATGACTAACCTTGTGACTGCTGACTCAGGCTAGATGGTGCCGACCCTCTTAGTCGGCACAGAAAAGTCGATGAGCGAAACCTGCCAACTAAGACCGGTTGGTGTTGACCCTCTCAGACGGCACAAATGAGATGATGTATGATGTATGTCGATTGAGCCATGATGGTGCCATCCTGTCAGACGGCACAAATGGGAAGACCCTTTAACTCTGGCATAACAAAAGAACACATTGTGATATGGATACTTGAGCCACAAATTAAAGAAAAAGAAATTGAACAGACCTTGTGGCTACTGATTGAGCTAGGATGGTGCCGTCTCTCTCAGACGACACAAATGGGAAGACCCTTTAACTCTAGCATAAAAAAACACATTGTGATATGGGTACTTGAGCCGCAAATTAAAGAAAAAAAATGAACAGACCTTGTGGCTGCCGATTGAGCCAGGATGGTGCCGATGTCGAAGGAAAATCATTCGGGAACTCGTATGTTCGGGACTTGATGACTTTAATGATAGCGCATCGTAGTAATCCTTGCTAATGATCACCATGAATAAAAGAATAGAAAGGAAAGGGAAAACATGAGATGAAACTCATGACACAAAAATACACTAACTAATTTTTATTTTATCATAAGAGCACACACAAAATAATGTCATCACACCTATTTACAAAGTAAGAAAAGAAAGAAGAATAGAGACTCTTATATCTCTATATCTATATGTGTCCTATCTCTCAAACCCTTGAGCCTTGGTTCCTTATACCCAAAATAATATAAAGAATGCATGTAGGGTAGGGTAGGGATGTAAGAAAGGGTGTAAGATGGGAGTTACATAAGAATAATGGTAGGGGGTTATGGAAGGTGGGCTTGACCCATAAATGATGGGGTTATGGAAGAAGGTGACTTGACTTTGACTTGGGAAGGTGACTAGGAAGGTGCATGGAAGAACAAAGAAAATATGCATGGTCAAAGCAGGCACTAATCATATGGATTAACATAATAATGTTGACTAGTTTGACCATGCAAGAAAAGACAAAGAAGGTGAATAGTAAAGTGAAATGTAGACGTATAATACGAGTAGAAGACTAGTAGAATACGAGTAAAAGACTAGTCCACTATATGCATACCAGGGGCTACCAAGGTGATGGTCCAAATTTTCCTGTGACACCGACAATCTAAATCAGCACAAAATCTCGACTAGTTTACTTGGGCGTTACACAAATCGACTCGAAATGAATGGCGCGCTCCTCTCAGGCCCTTGGAGAAGATTTCAAATATCAAATCTGAGATAGAAAAAATCCGCAATGAAAAACAGTAAACCCTACGGAATAAATGTGGCATTAAAATTTAGGGTTAATATTAAATATGTGAATAATTGGTAAAGGTGAAGATATTTCATATCATAAAAGGTAATAATTAATTACATCAGTGATACTAGAGAGGATAGCATTAAGAACACTGTGAGCTGGGCAGCGTACAATTAATTATATACAAAGTGTGTTCACATTTATTATCAACGATTATAATTTTTTTTGGCGAACGAGAGTGTGTTTAATCTTTTACTTTGCTTTCCTAAACCACCGAGCTTTCTCCTTGCATTGTCATGGCCAGAGTTACCTATGAAGGCATTGACAAATATTTCCCAAACGATAAAGATGGAAATGCTTTTGTGTTTGAACATGATCTTCACATTGCTTTCAACATTCCTTGTTGGTTCTATCAGAGTTTTAACCCAAAGGGCCAACACGTGGCTGCCAGTTGGCCATTCGGCGTCATCACCCTGTATGAGCAACGCTAAGTTTTCAGAACAACCCCAACGACCCTAGGGTTAGGCTCTAATGCCAAGTGGACAAGAGACTTTAGGGTTTAGCTTAAGTCTCCCTAGAATGTCTACCCCAAAACCCTTGAGGGATAACCCTAGTTGACTTAGGGTCTTGCCCTAGAAGACCTAGACAGGCTCATGCCCTAACCCCATCAAGGAGACGTGGTTCCACATACCCCGTGATAGAGCTAAGGCATCGTCACTTACCCTTTAAGGAATCACCCGTTCTGAGAGTACAATCCCTTTAGGGTGACAAGGGTACCCTAAACCACGACTAACCCCTAAGGGTTTGAGTGGCCAAGTCATACCTAGACCTAAGGCTAGTACTTAGTAAGGACGAGTGTGTGCCTTGTCACAAGAAAATTTGGACCATCACCTTGGTAGCCCCTAGTATGCATATAGTGGACTAGTCTTTTACTCGTATTCTACTAGTTTTCTACTCATATTATATGTCTACATTTCACTTTACTATTCACCTTCTTTGTCTTTTCTTGCATGGTCAAATAGTCAACATTATTATGTTAATCCATATGATTAGTGCCTGTTTTGACCATGCATATTTTCTTTGTCTTCTTCCATGCACCTTCCTAGTCACTTCACAAGTCAAAGTCAGTCACCTTCTTCCATAACCCCCATCATTTATGAGTCAAGCCCACCTTCTTCCATAACCCATCATTTATGGGTCAAGCACTTCTTTCCATAACCCCCATCATTTATGGGTCAAGCCCACCTTCTTCCATAACCCCTTACAATTATTCTTATGTAACTCCCATTTTACACCCTCTCTTACATCCCTACCCTACCCTACATGCATTCTTTATATTATTTTGGGTATATAAGGAACCAAGGCTCAAGGGTTTGAGAGATAGGACACATATAGATATAGAGATATAGAGAAGAGTCTCTAGTTTCTTCTTTTCTTTTCTTACTTTATAAATAGGTGTGATGACATTATTTTGTGTGTGCTCTTATGATGAAATATAAAAATTATTTAGTGTATCTTTTGTGTCATGAGTTTCATCTCATGTTTTCTCTTTCCTTTCTATTCTTTTATTCATGTGTGTGATCATTAGCAAGGACTACTACGATGCGCTATCATTAAAGCCATCAAGTCCCGAACATACGAGTCCCCGAATGATTTTCCTTCGACACCATAGGCGGACACAAGTGTTCTACTAAGTAAACTCCCTAAGGCTAGGTTTGGGATAACCTTAAGCACATGACCTTATGAGTGCCTCATGAAAAGGCTCCTGCTAACACGCTTAGGTTGTTCAACCTTTGAATTCCAAGGAGAACACCCCTAGCCAAGTGTGCCAAAGCACACTTAGTTACGAGACCTAACCTCCCTTGAGCGGATGCCCAAGGCTTAGCACCCTAGTGCAAGCACAAGCATGTCTGTTTGCTAGAGTATCCAACCCCTTAGTGACAAGCCCATGACATAACCCCAAAGGGCGTGCCTCGGGTGTTGTATCATGTGACGTTTAGCCCAGTGTTACATCTCCATGTGACACTGCCTTCCATGATGTGAGCTATCATGCCATAGCCCTTAGATTCAAGAGTTGCACCAAGTACCATAAATGTGGTTCTTAAATGCCAACTCTAGAACCCCTCAATGAACCCTTAGGAACCAGGTAACGTGAACCTGTCAAACAAGATCCCACGCCCACAGTTGGACAAGGACACGGATGTGCCTTGCTTGACTGTGAGTGCTACACATAGCTTGATGTGGAGGAGGAGGCTGGAGACAAGCCTCAACCTTTGCCTCTTGGAAAGTGTATTTCGACAAGACCTCCCAGGCATGAATTCGCCAACGTTAAGGGTAAGCGTGGGACGTACCCCTGGCATCTGGAAGTTACGGCACAACAGAGGGTTGTGCCTCGACGACACAAGCTAGAGCTTGCACCGGGAGAAGAGTAACGAGCTCAGTTATGAACCCAGGAAATGCCCCTTCTCCCAAAGCCAAAGACGCACATTTAACATAAGCCTTTCCCCGTTTGAACACTCTAGTTGGACTCAATATTGAATCTTGACCTAAGCCAAAACTCAATCGACATAGTCACCTTCTCAAATCATGTGTTATCCCAAGTCCAAACACCTTAAAGAAAAAGAAAATTTTTTAATAATGTGTAAAATTCTCACAAGACTTAGTTTGTAAGCCAGAACAAACTAACATGCCATGTCTTATGGAAGTAAATCGTACAGTAACCTGAACATCCATAAGGTAAAGTAACCTGGCATATAACTTGGAAGTTGCCTTTCGTGTGCTACCACCAACAATGAAGTCCATAACCCACACCCACTTATGAAGTAAGTGTTCTCTAATGAGTTATAGATCTTAGGACCAACTCTCCGCATAGAATTCAGACGTTAGCCGAAAGTGATAGAGTACTTCAAGAATTTAGAACTAACTAAACCCTAAAATACACTACACTTTAGATAGTCCTACTGACCGCAGAGAAAAGGCTCCAATACCAATTGTCAGAGTTTTAACCTAAAGGGCCAACACGTGGCAACACGTGGCTGCCAGGTGGCTATTCGGTGTCATCACCCTGTGTGAGCAACACTAAGTTTCTTAGAACAACCCCAACGACCCCTAGGGTTAGGCTCTAATGCCCAAGTGGACAGGAGACTTTAGGGTTTAGCCTAAGTCTCCCTAGAATGTCTACCCCCAAAACCCTTGAGAGATAACCCTAGTTGACTTAAGGTCTTGCCCTAGAAGACCTAGACAGGCTCATGCCCTAACCCCATCAGGAAGATGTGTGTTCCACACATACCCCCGTAATAGAGCTAAGGCATCGTCACTTACCCCTTGAGGAATCATCCCCATCCAAGAGTACAATCCCTTTAGGGCGACAAGGGGTACCCTGAACCACGACTAACCCCTAAGGGTTTGAGTGGCCAAGTCATACCCTAGACCTAGGGCTAGTACTTAGTGAGGACACGAGTGTGCGGCGTAGGCGGACACGAGTGTTCTGCTAAGTAAACTCCCTAAGGCTAGGTTTGGGATAACCCTAAGCATATGACCTTGCAAGTGCCTCACGAAAGGGCTCCTGCTAATACGCTTAGGTTGTTCAACCTTTGAATTCCAAGGAGAACACTCCCCTAGTCAAGTGTGCCAAAGCACACCTAGTTACGAGACCTAACCTCCCTTGAGCGGATGCTCAAGGCTTAGCACCCTAGTGCAAGCACAAGCATGTTTGTTTGCTAGAGTATCCAACCCCTTAGCGACAAGCCCATGACATAACCCCAAAGGGTGTGCCTCGGGCGTTGTACCATATGATGTTTAGCCCAATGTCACATCTCCATGTGACACTGCCTTCCATGATGTGAGCTATCATGCCATAGCCCTTAGATTCAAGAGTTGCACCAAGTACCACAAACGTGGTTCCTAAATGCCAACACTAGAACCCCTCAATGAACCCTCAGGAACCAGGTAACGTGAACCTGTCAAACAAGATCCCACGCCCACATTTGGACAAGGACACAGATGTGCCTTGCTTGACCGTGAGTGCTACACCTAGCTTGACGTGGAGGAGGAGGCTGGAGACAAGCCTCAACCTTTGCCTCTTGGAACGTGCATTCCGACAAGACCTCTCATGCATGGATTTGCCAACGTTAAGGGTAAGCTACCCCGAAGGTGGGACGTACCCCTGGCATCTGGAAGTTAGGGCGGCACAACAGAGGGTTGTGCCTTGACAACACAAGCTAGAGCTTGCATCGGGAGAAGAGTAACAAGCTCAGTCATGAACCCAGAACCCTCACTCCTATATACTACTTTATTTATGTGACAGAGGCCCCCCCCCTGTTTTCCTGTTTACATAAGTGGGCTAGCACTGAAATTTCATTCCCAAAGGGAATATACTTGGTGAGTTATCCATCGACCCCTAAACCCTAACCTGTCAAACCTAGGGGTATTTCTAAGCATATTCGACACGTCGAGCTCACCGGAACTAACCATTAACCCAAACGAGACACGAAAAACAAGGGTAAGAGTTTTCTAGAAGGTAAGTGCTACCTTCGCTTAGAGTTTTTCACGATATCTAAAGACAGCCGGCCGGACTACCCCTAAACACCTAAGTGCACTAAGCGGGGCTGTTTTTCACTACATCTAGGACTTGTCAACATAGTACAGTAGGTAACAACAGTCAATGTCCAAAGTAAAGAGGAGTCATAGTAAAAACTATGACATGTTCAGTATACATGTGGTTCAATTGATGTCAGTTTCTGTAAGTTTTGGAGAAGATGTGGAGTTGTTACCAGAAGGCAATGCATCAAACCAGTTTGTCTTTTACACATTGTGCCCGACAAAGGGCCCGTTGTTCAGGTTGCGGACAAAGGAGCGTGAAGAATCCATGCTGGTATGTCTTCTAAGAGCAGACAAATGTAGGATAGGGAAGGATCTCATTGGTTTGTCTGAAGTAAACGAGTCTCTAAACTACCAGATATATACAATGGAAATGTCATTTACGAACTTCCTCCAAAGAAAGAAAGCATAGAGAAGTACTTGGGGATGAATCACAAGGATGGTTGCTACCATTGGACACACCCGAGCACAACACACTGGCATGTTCCGGTGCAAGTCAGACGAAGTTCATGTGTTGGACATCTCAAATGCACCATGCTACCTGCCCCTACCTAGCTTTTGAGAAGAAAGCAAATGAATGTCACTTCAAGGGTGCTGTGAAGAAGGCGAAGACAACTGAGTCAAGCAAAGTAAAAGGCATGAAATGTAAGCATTGTGGAGAGGAGCCATTGCTAGTGCACGCTTGTCTGGCTTATGTGTACTACATTCTGCCAGATGACATTTCTTTTACAAGGTTGTTCATTCACATAGGTGTTAATCAGCATCCAATTAGCCCCTCAGTGTCAGCTTCAAATGTTCAGCGTGCCAGAGCTAGTGTCAGCAATGTGGTAAAAAGCAGTTTGTGAACCAATCAACGAGTGATTGAGTGAACTCATCTTTGAAGAACTTTCAAGGAAGGAGGAGAAGTCTCGTACACTAGTTTACTCTAAAAACTTGAACCTCTTACAAACCATCGAAGGTATTTTTCTTTAGATCTAAGCACATTGATGTGACCTTTTCTTTAGGACTCAGGACTGGATTACACAATCAAGACAGAAGGAGACACACTTTAGAGGGTTACGAGGGTTTTTGGAGCTAAAGACAAAGTTGCCAATACCTTTCATTCATGTCATACATGTTCCAGGGATGGAACTGCATAGTGCTGAGGAGCAGCCTTTGATCTTCAAAATGACAGTTGAGCGATTGGGTTCAGGAGTTGACTACATCAAAAGGTGAGGAGACCTTCATGATCAATGGGTTGTTTTGGACCACACACACTATCAGAGTTTTAACCCAAAGGGCCAACACGTGGCAGCACGTGGCTGCTAGGTGGTCATTTGGCATCATCACCCTGTGTTAGCAATGCTGAGTCTTCCAAGATAACCCTAAGAGTCTAACTCTAGGCCCAATTAGGCAAAAGACTTAAAGTCCTACCCTAAGTCCCCTAGAATGACCATCCCCTGAACCCTAGAGGATAACTCGAGTAGACTTTAGAATCATGTCCCAGTAGACCTAGACAAGCTCATGCCCTAACCCCACAAAGAAGATGTGTCTCACACATACCCCCGTGACAGAGCTAAGGCATCGTCACTTACCCCTTGAGGAATCACCCTCATCCGGGAGTACAACCCTTTAGAGCAACAAGGGGTACCCTGAACTACGACTAACCCCTAAGGGTTTGGGTGGCCACGTCATACCCTAGACCTAAGGCTAGTACGTAGTGAGGACACGAGTGTGTGCCATAGGTAGACACGAGTGTTCTACTAAGCAAACTCCCTAAGGTTAGGTTTGGAAAACCCTAAGTACATAACCTTGCGAGTGCTTCACGAAAAGACTCATGCTCTTAGGTTGTTCAACCTCTGGATTCCAAGGAGAACACTCCCCTAGCCAAAAGTGCCTAAGCACACCTAGTTACGAGACCTAACCTCCCTTGAGCAAATGCCCAAGGCTTAGCACCCTAGCACGAGCACAAGCATGCATGTTTGTCAAAGTATCTAACCCCTTGGCGACAAGCCCATAACCCCAAAGGGCGTGCCTCAGGCGTTGTATCATGTGACGTTTAGCCCAGTGTCACATCTCCATGTGACACTTCCTTCCCCAAATGCAAGTTGTAACTAAAATGGGCATGGCTATAGTCCCATTTCCTAATAATTAGCAATTTTAGCTATTTAATTAGCATTTTCTAATATTAAAGGAATATTCTTTAGAATATATGTTTGAAAAGAGAATATTCTTTAGAATATTCTATTTGTATTCTACCCTTTAATAAATTATAGCATTCATTGAACAAAAATTAATAACATTAAAAAAGTAGAATGTATTAAAATTATATATATATTGATATAACAATTAAGGAAGAGCATAAGAGGTACATTATATAAATATTGATGTTGTTATTAAAATATTAATATTTAAATATAACATTATTAATTAAAAATTTGTAGTAGTAATAATATATATATAAAATCCTATAATAATATAGTCAATCTTCCATATCATTTTTTAAATTTATATAGTTAAGTATACAATTTGGTACTATTATTAAAGAGTTTATAATAATTATGATATTAAATATATGATATTTTATAATTTTGTAATTGCTTTAAGCTTCAGAAAACATACATTCCCTTGCAGTTTTGTTAATCGTGACTTTATCAACGCTTCTTGACATCCACCCATATCGAATGGATTTAACATTTATAAAACATGCTGGGTCTTTTTGATTGGGAGACCATGTTTTCTCTAGGCATCCATTATATCTTTCGCTCTCTTGTCGCCTTTTTTGTGGTTTGAACCATGCAACCTTAACAATACTATTTTTGTGATTACTTCAGGTGTGTCGATAATTTGACCCATCCAAATAGGCTGATTATATGACGCATCTGGAGTAATGAGAACCATCATTAGTTTTTGAAGATCCTTGCAGCAATCAAAGTATGCTTTAGGTTTTTGGTTCCTTTGTCCAACAAAGTGTGGGGTTTGCACTTCACTACTGGCTTCTATGTCGTCTGTGCTCAGTGATGTCATTTCAATCTCCTCTCGCCACCTTGTTTTAGGCCAGAAAGGGTGTTGCAATTCTGTACTTGTGACAGTAGGCCCTTCCAACTCTCGAACAACAGTCTCCCAATAGTTGACCACATGCTTATATAGTTCTGAGTAACCAGTTGCCTTATCAGAATTCTTTGGCATCGATTTTTGAACCCATGCCACATATTTTTTGATGCCATCAATAATAACCTCTTGTTCCTTGAGCTGGGCACTCAATGGATAGGGTCTGGTTGTCCTTCTGGGAGAAGTGGCTTTCCATCCTCTCCACTTTTGAAGACATTAAGCCCTCTTTCGGTAACCACTCCTGCTCTGATGGCCGTAACTTGTACTGCATAATAGGTATACCATCTCGTATGGAGAAAAAGAATTGTAGCGGCACAAGGTGACCAACTAAAGAATCACTCCCTTCTTTTATATACTCCTTGAGAAATTTTTTGAAGTCTGGCACCTCAGTCACAAGCAAAGCACAACTTTTTTTGGAGATGCAATTTTCAAAAAGATTCATCATATGCGGTAAGGTAAGTGCACTTGTCCTTTTTGTAGAGTTGGAGACCTTGCTGAAGAACGCATCAATATCTTCATGAGTGTGACCAACCATAAGGAAACTGAGCGTGATTGTTTCAAACACACCTTTGGCAACAAGCATTGACAAGTATGCTAGCACATATCTAGAAAATAAAAGTAAGTATGAGCTTGAGAAACCCTTAAGTAAAATGATTTACCTATTTTTGTTCTCGCCTGCACAATTATCCATCTGTAAAAGCAAATGACGAGGAAGCTTATTTGATGTTGAGGACACATGTACACTATTTGAGCTAGATCCCTCCACTGAACCTGAACTCTCAACAGGGCCATCTGTTTTTTGTGCAGGTTGCTGACAATGCCTCTCATATTCCCAAGTAGCCTCAAGTGCAGACGTGTTCATGAGAGCATTATGTAAAGGTTGAAGGTGTTGTTTCTTCACTTTGAGATCACTGATAGGATTGTCTGTGAGTGGGCTTCAAGGTTTCTGAAACACATGGCTAACGACCCAATAGTGAAATTGGAGTCGCTAGACCAATGTGGAAGTGAAAAGTGTCCATATGACTCACAACCGTGTCCATGTGTTAGCACACCTGTTAAAGAAATCGGAAGTTTCATGACATTTCCAAGGCACTTTGGTGTTGCAAAGAGCTTTGGAATGCTGGTCTTTGAATGATCCATCTTGTCATGGATCAAGCACAGGTACTCTGATGGGCGTGACACAGAAAGCATGCGGTGTGCATAGTACTGAGACCGACAAGTTTGTTGTGCAATCATGTGGGCCTCCATCTTCCTTTGAATGGTAGTGATCTCCACCAAGGTTTTTGCACAAGCCTCTGCAGCCTTCAATGATGTACAAGTGTCACACTTAGAAAAGCTAGAGTGTTTTGCAATCTCCACATCCTTAAAATGAGTATTCCATATGTTGTTGAAGGTACCAGTGCAGATTGCTTGGAGCCCCATCAAACTGAGGCACTTGTTCACATGTTCACACAGTTTCAATTGAGTGTAGATTGAAGGTAAAACCTTGAGATTTTCCCTGACCCCTGCATTTGTGGTTCGGCATTTGTGAGGCATCCTGTCTGCATTTGCTTCCACAAAAGCCTTGAGTATCTCTATGGCTGCCATGATGTGAGAGCGGGTTTTGACCAAGCCAGTGTTCCCATGAACTGAGGTTCGCGCTCCATCTAGCCACTCATCCCTCCGACGGTAGAACGTGGTCTTTGGGATCCCGTATATACTGTACCAAGCTTTGAAGCAGATGGCCACCTTATTAAATACCATGGATGTACTCTGATAACCTGTGTCCGAGGCCATTCCATCAATACACCCAGTTAGTGCAGCATATACAAACTCATGCCTTTGCTTTTGGGTGAGCATACGAAAGACATGTCTACATTGGGTAATTTCATTCCGGTCTGCCATCTGACAACACTTCTTCTTGCAACAGTCAATCGTGGAAATGCTCGTAACACTTTCGGAAGATGTAGGATCCATCTTTACCCTCTTGCTGAAACTTGCAGGGGAAGATCTACAACCCATGAATCGCCTTTTTCTTACAATAGGACCAATGCAAGGAACCTCTTCAAATATGAGTTGTTCTTCCGGGTTGTTATTATTGAAATCCAACCCAGAATATGTTGAACCATCTTGCCGTCTTAATTCAGATGTTCGCCACCTCACGAGGGATCCAGGATACAATGTGCCATTAGGTGAAACCTCTGTCACAACTACACCCACGAAGTCGGACCCTAGTTTCTCTTCTGACACTGCTTCCATTGGATTTATAGCTGTGATGATGCCTCTTCCGACTTCAATCTCACGAAGAAAGAGAATCACCTCATCCATCACAGCAGGCAAGCCATCATCTGGTAAACTCGTGCTACTATTTGTTTGTGACTCTGCATATTTTGTGTCAGCCTTGACTTCATCCAAATTCCACAATACAGGAGAACCCTCCTCAAATTCCATTCCCAGAACCTCAACATGCTTGAAAATGGTGTTCACCCATACGTACACACAAGATCCTTGGGAAATATTGTGACATGATGCATTATTATCTCGAACTTCCACAGTTCCAGTGCCAACTATCTCGTTGTTCCGAAGAAGACATACTTTATCTCCAGTATTAAACATATTGTCCTGCACATAAATAATTGTATTATTTATGATATCTGTTTATGCAATATTTTTAAGAAATCTGAATTACGGTTACTTAATAATATGCATATGCAATAATACATAATTATGTTTAGAGATAATATCTCATGTTTGATTAATACAACTGATGGGCGGGATTAATCCCGCCACGAATCCCTCCGACGAGGAACGGTCGGCGGGATTAATCCCGCCGCCGACTCAACCCCTTCGGAGAGAGTCGGCGGGATTAATCCCGCCTTGGACTCCCTCCGACAAGGAAGAGCCGGCGGGATTAATCCCGCCGCCTCTTCCTCCTCGGGGGGAGTCCGGCGGGATTAATCCCGCCGACTCTCTCCGACGAGGAAGGGAGTCCGGCGGGATTAATCCCGCCGCCGACTCAACCCCTTCGGAGAGAGTCGGCGGGATTAATCCCGCCTTGGACTCCCTCCGACAAGGAAGAGCCGGCGGGATTAATCCCGCCGCCTCTTCCTCCTCGGGGGGAGTCCGGCGGGATTAATCCCGCCGACTCTCTCCGACGAGGAAGGGAGTCCGGCGGGATTAATCCCGCCGACTCATCCTCGCCGGAGAGAGTCGGCGGGATTAATCCCGCCGGACTCCCTTCCTCGTCGGAGGAAGAGGCGGCGGGATTAATCCCGCCGGCTCTTCCTTGTCGGAGGGAGTCCAAGGCGGGATTAATCCCGCCACAATTCTTACGACGGGGAATGGGTGGCGGGATTAAACCGCACATAACTCTCTCCAAAACTATGATTTCAAAGAGATCTCGGGATAAATCCTGTCCCCAAATCTTTAAAACAGGAAGTGGTGGCGAGATTAATCCCGCCACCCCTTCCCTGCCTCCTAAAATGGTTGGCGGGATTAATCCCGCCGACAACTCTTTCTAATAAATTCTGGTAACTCTTCATCAGTTGAGAAGGTTATCGACGGGATTAATCCCGCCACTCTTTTTCAGTGGCGGAGAAGCATTGCCCGGGAGATGGTGGCGGGATTAATCCCGCCACTTCTTCAAAGAGGCGAAAAAGAAATGGCCGGATTAATCCCGCCGCCCCGGTTAACCTAGAATATTAAGTTAAAAGGATATTTAAACGTGATAAATCCCTAACGGAATATATTATAATCCTAATGCATTTCTAAACCCCTAAATTGTAATTTTAAGAGAGAATGTAAGAGAGTGAATCTTAATAAGTATTTTTAAATTTGTTTATAATACTTACTTGTAAACAGCACTGAAGGCGCCGTGCTTTCCTATAAAGAATAGCACCCAATTTAATCTCGCTCCTGAGATGATCACTATGAAGAAAAAAGAAGATCTAAAGAGTGAAAAATACAGAAATGAAGAAACCCTTGCCGGAGAAAGAACCAGATCTGAATTTGAGTGGGAAATTAAATGCATTTTCAAATTTATATGTCAGACCGACAATACATATGTCAGAAATTCAAATTTTTTAAAAAGAACAGAAAATAAAATTTAAGATGAGTTGACACAAATATCCGACACTCTGACATATATACTCTCCAGTTCCAATGAGTATTTTAAAATTGCATTTAATGTTATTCAAGTGATTCAAGCTGTTTAATATTACGAAATTTTAGACTATATTCTACATTCTTAGTATTCAAGTATATTTATATTATATATATATATATAAATATATACTTATACAATAAATAAATTGATATATTATTATGTATCATTTAAAATATATTCATAGTCTGTTTATTATTATTATTTTCTTAATTACTCGAGTATTTAGTTTTCATTTCCTAGTATCAATGGGATATTCTTTAATATTTTATTAATATTTGAAGAATATTCTAATATTAAACCTGATTATCATAATTAAATTAGTCTTGTTCTTAATTATTGCAGTAATTATTCTACATTTGTATATATTAATGGGATTTTCTCAATTAATTTGTTATTATTTCAAGAATATTCATGTGTTAAACCTTATTATCAATATTAAATTAATACACACTATGAACATATTTTAAATTATACATAATAATACATCATTTTATCTAATATATAGTCATATATAGTTTTAATAATATATATTTAATATCATTTCCTTAATTACTTGAGTAATTAATCTTCTTTATATTAATGGGATATTCTTTATTATTTTCTTATTATTCCAAGAATATTCCAATATTAAACATGATTATGATAATTAATTTAGTTAATTATTTGAGTACTTAATTTACATTTGTATATATTAATGGGATTTTCTCAATTAATTTCTTATTATTTCAAGAATATTTCAATGTTAAACCTTTTTATCAATATTAAATTAATATATATTATTAAAACTATATATGGCTATATATTAGATAAAATCATATATTATTATGTATAATTTAAAATATGTTCCTAGTGTGTTTATTAATTTTATTTTCTTAATTATTCGATGTTTGTTTTGCACACATATATAAACACAATCATAAATTTACACACGCATTACAAGAACTTACAAAAACACATATGCACACACATGCACAACCCTAAACCAAACTGAAGAAATAGTTGCTTCTTTATTGAAAACATCATGTTCAACGCATGTATGATATATGTACTCAATCTGTGTATATGTAACACATTGAATTTACATGTGTAATATTTATATTAAGCTTGTTGGGAGCAAACCCTAAACCCTAAACCCTAAACCCTAATATGTAACACAATGAATTTACTCATGTAATATGTATGTATGTCTGTGTGTATACACGTGTGCATGTATATATGTGTACTCTGTATGTATATATGTGTACTTTCTGTCTTCTCTCATACATACACACCATGCATGATCCATGTTAATATGTACTGTCTCTCTTCTCTCAAACATACACACCATGCATGATCTATAATATGTACTCGGTCTCTCTAATATTATGTACTAATATGTATGTATGTCTGTGTGTATAATACACACCATGCATGATCCATATTAATATGTACTGTCTCTCTTCTCTCATATACTATGTATGTATATCTGTGTATAATATGTGTAAGTATATATGTGTACTAATATATGCAATGTGTACAAAAATAATTTTTCAACACTCTCTCTTCTCTCATACATACACACCATGCATGATCCATCCTAAATCCAAAACCCTAAACCCTAAACCCTAAACCCATGTAATATGTGTGTATGTCTGTGTGTATACACGTGTGTATGTATATATTATGTGTATTAATATATGCAATGTGTACACATGAAACTTTAACACTCTCATGGACACACACATGTTAAATCCCTGCATGATTTATATTTTTGAGGTGTATGTGATACACCCACGCACGCGCTAATAATATAATGAAAGAATATTCGTTTAGGGCGAATCTATATTTTATTCTTTTTAGGGTTTAAGTATATTCTCAGAAGGAATATTCTATTAGGGTTGATATATATATTTAATTCCTTTAGGGTTTAGGTATATTCTTAGGGTTTCAAGAGGCGGCGGCTGTGAAATCGGCGGCGGCGGCTGTGCACACAGGTGAGATCTGTGTGTGTGTGTGTGTGTATGTATGTATATATGTATAGGAGTGTGCGTATAATTTTTTTTAGTTTTATCTCTCGCACACACACGCACACTCCTGTGTATGTATATGTGTGTGTGTATGATTTATTTGTTTCGCTCACACACGCATACACACGATATACATATACACATATATATATATACCTATATACATATATACATACATATATTATGTGTACCAGTATCTGTAAATTTTTTTTATTGATCTTGCTTTACACACACACACACACACACACACACACACACACACACACACATATATATATATATATATATATATATATATATATATATATATATGTGTACCAGTATCTGTAAATTTTTTTTTATTGATCTATCTCTCCCACACACACGCGCACTGCTTTACACACACACACACACACACACACACATATATATATTATATATATATATATCAATGCATATTAACAAATAGTATACAACACTAGTTTATATATATGCTTATATATTCATATATACACACATATATATATGTGTGTGTTTTTCTGTATAATTTTATTTATTTATTAGTTTTATCTCTCGCACACACACGCACACTCCTGTGTATGTATATGTGTGTGTGTGTGTGTTTGTTTATCTGTATGATTTTATTTGTTTCGCTCACACACGCATACACACAATATACATATACACATATATATATACCTATATACATATATACATACATACAACACTAGTTTATATATATGCTTATATATTCACAGACTCTCTCTCTTTCTCTATAGATTATATATCTATATACACACATATATATGTGTGTGTTTATCTGTATAATTTTATTTATTTATTAGTTTTATCTTTCGCACACACACGCACACTCCTGTGTATATATATATGTGTGTGTGTGTGTTTGTTTATCTGTATGATTTTATTTGTTTCGCTCACACGCATACACACGATATACATATACACACATATATATACCTATGTACACACATATATTAGGTGTACCAGTACTGTATAATTTATTTATTTATCTATCTCTTGCACACACACGTACACTCCTATACATACATACATACATACATATATATATATATACACACACACATATATATGTGTGTGTTTTTATCTCGCTAAGCCCCTCGAGCGGCGGGATTAATCCCGCCGCTATATAGTTGGGGCCATGGCGGCGGGATTAATCCCGCCGCCGAGGCCCTTCAGCAGGGTATGGGCGGCGGGATTAATCCCGCCGCTACGACACGAAGAGGGCGGCGATTAATCCCGCCGCCCATGCCTGCGTGAGGGGCCTCGGCGGCGGGATTAATCCCGCCGCTCATCCATGCCCTGCGCGGAATGCGGCGGGATTTATCTCGCCGGCAATGGCCTGTGTGAAGGTTCTAATGGGCGGGATTAATCCCGCCGGATTCCGCGCAGGGCATTTACAGGGAATGGGCGGCAGGATTAATCCCGCCGCTCTTCGGTTTGTCGTAGAGCGGCGGGATTAATCCCGCCCCCAGGGAATTCACGCAGGACATGAACGCGGGATTTATCCGGCCCCACGCTCATGCCCTTCGCGGAGGGCGGCGGGATTAATCCCGCCGTTCATGTCCTGCGTGAATTCCCTGGGCGGCGGGATTAATCCCGCCCCACCCATCCCTGTTGAAAAATGCCGCAGCCAATATATATGTGTGAGCGCATGATTTACGAGAGGGCGGCGGGATTAGCTCTCCGAACCTTCATTACCCGGTGGCGAGATTAATCCCGACCTTCTTACCCCATTGGTATGTTGAATCAATCCCACTAACTCTGTCTGAGACGGAGAAGGTTTACAAAATACCAATGGAGGGAACCGAGAAGGGTGGTGGGATTAATTTCACCATCCCTTACATGGTGGGCGGGATTAATCCCGCCGCGTACGCATGCCCTGCGCGGAATCGGGCGGGATTTATCCCGCCGCCATTGGCCTGCCTGAAGGGCCTAGGCGGCGGGATTAATCCCGCAAGATTTCGCACAGGGCATTGGCGTTCGGCGGGATTAATCCCGCCGACTAAGGCCCGAGTGAAGGGCCTGGGAGGCGGGATTAATCCCGCCGAACGCCAATGCCCTGTGCGAAATCGGGCGGGATTAATCCCGCCGCCATTGGCCTGCCTGAAGTGCCTAGGCGGCGGGATTAATCCCGCCCGATTCCGCGCAGGGAATTGGCGTCCGGGGATTAATCCCGCCGCATAGGGATCGAGTGAAGGCCCTGGCCGGCGGATTAATCCCGCCGAGTCTTCAATGCCTGTTGGAGAAATGAATCTCGCCACCCTTCCCTTTTTCCTCCATTGGTGAGTTGGACCAATCCCAAACGTTTCTGTCTAAGACGTAGAAGGTTTACAACATACCAATGGAGGGGACTGGGAAGGGTGGCGAGGATTCATTTAACCATCCTTACATGGTGGGCGAGATTAATCCCGCCTCCTTTCTGGAGTCACTGAAGGGGTGTGAGAAATAAATCCTGCCCAGTTCTCTCTGAGACCGAGAAGGGTGGCAAGATTAATTCCGCACTCCCGTTCAAGGCCTCCAGAAAGGTGGCGAGATTAATCCCGCCCACTCTTTCAGGAGGCATTGAAGGGGTGGCGAGATTAATCCCGCCGCACCTTCCATGTGAATATATATGTGTATTAGTATATATAAGTTGCATATCTCATTTTATTTATATTCTCTTCATATTATTTCGAGTAAAAGCTAGGAATCTATGTAAAACTGTCCAGAGCTCACATTTGTGGTGGTTCTAAAACGAAATGTTATCTTTCTTTTGCACTAACACAAATGTGAGCTTCGGACAGTTAATTACGTCTACTTCTCTCTGTGTATTATTTTTGTATATTCGGGTTTATACAAGTGTGTGTGCGTTTTTATATAATTTATATTTATAGTGTATTATTTTGCAGAAGGACGATTTGATCAAACAAGGAGATCGAGTCATTAGTATGGAGTCGTCGTCAAATTCTGGGTAAGAATTAAAATAAAATCTGTTATACTCGGATACTTGAACTAATCATTTTTGTATTCAGATGTGGAATTGAGGTGACATTAAAGTCAAGAGCAGGAGAAGAGATGGGCAGGGGGATTCTGGAATCAACTTGGCCATATTTTAAGATAAATGGGAAGCGCATTGGAGCAACCATGGCTGCTGTCAAATTAACCTCTGTCACATCTCATGGACAAGTAAAACAATGGAAAGTTGATTCGCTAGTCAAGCACCCGAAAGCAGGCTGCGAACCCAGATTGGACGATGCTCGACAGATATGCCTTGTTCCATCCAATGTCACGTTCTCGGATCCAGAGGTCGTCAGTTACAACATTAATCTCGGGTGGTTTTGTCGACTTGTGGATAATGACGTTCACGTGTTCACTAATGATGTTGACCTTGGAGTTCTTCTTCAACTCAACGAAAGCCCATCTATGGAGGGGATCCATCTGGATGTCTACTTCGAAGATCTTCAGACTCATCGAGTAGGTGTATTGTCAGGAGATATTGTTTCACAATACAGAAAATCAGCAAGTGGAGCAATCTTCCCTCTTGACATTGAAGAAGAACACAGCGACATCATAAGGGAGATTGAGAAGGTGGCTCGGTCTCAGGTTCTCTACAGATCACGTTCAATTTGCTTAGGAAGCTTCGGGAGCTGGAGCAGTGTGCCGAGAACACTAGAACAGCTGCAGTCGGGGATCACACATGTTGATTCGGATCGCAAAAGAAAATCATCAATCGTTTTGTCAGCTGCACCTGTGGCATCTCATGCTGCAATAAGTCACAAGGAAATGATGTTGGATGATAAGATTTATCCTTGTAGGGTTAAATATTGCAGCGTCAACCCAAACTTCAATTACAGGCCACTCAACCAGGAACGTGTAGCTGAGCTCATGGAGAAGATGAAGGACGACAATTCTTATACCGTTCCACATAATGCTGTTTTGTGTCCATACTATGAAAGAAGGAAGGGTGCTGACAAAGTCTCACAACACCAGAACAACTCATGAAGATTCAGACGGAGAATAAAAGATCTATCAAGTACTACATCATTAGTGGCCAGCACACAATAACGGCAGCCCAACGACTTCTCGAAGAACACAACAAAGGAACGATGGCAACAAAACTTTCCGAGCATACCCGTGAGAAGCTGACAAAAAGATCGGCGTTTTTAGCTAAGCCGAATCTCACAATCGAGCAGTACCATAAGTTATCGGCGGAATGGGACGCTGCCGACACCAACCACTACAACAGCAAAATATGGGAGAAGTTTAAACACACGCGCCGTGTGGGAATCTCTTCAGCGACCACAAAGAGCTACCGCAGGGAATACACAATCTGCGGAATACCGGGTAAGCAAATTGTTTGGGCGGGATTTATCTCGCCGGTATATTAATCTGTCTTTTTCCTCAGAGAGTTGAAGAAATTGCAGCAGTTGATTTTGCCCAGGTGGGCGGGAAGGAAACATCATTTCTGATGATGTTGATTTCTTGCCCCGAAGATAGGATCTTTGCCAAATGGTTGGGGATTATGGAATCTTTTCAAAAGGAACACTGAAGAAGAAGCAGACAAGTGAAGGGGAGCCCTCAGAAAAGTCTGCAAAGAAACCCAGTAAGACGCCGAAGGCTAAGTCTGTTCAATCTACAAAGGATGTAGACAACGATTTCAAGCTCACATGGTTGAAGCCTTTAAATGGAACAACGATGGAGGAGATGGAAGTCTTGGCTGATTTGGTGATCGATGGCAAACTACAAATCAATAACAGCAGCCCAACCTCTCCTTTTCATCTCAAGGCAATGGAGTTGAAGACGGTCAGGCATTTCAAGGAGTGGTTGGGAATACACTGCCACAAACTGGGTTGGACCTCGACTTCAACATATGAAGAGGTTAGCAAATATTTGCATGTGACGAACGATGATATGCTTGTCGAATGGGTGAACCAATCGGAAGATCTAGGAAGAATCTATTGCACGCCAACGCCAAAAAGGAGAACATTGGGATGACGCCTTCTCTTATGGCAGTCCTTCAGCAGCGGAGAACCGAATTGAACCTTATAAAGGAGGATGCTACGAATCACGACAAGCCCTACAGATGTTTGTTGTTAGATTCGGAGTCTTTATGGGGTAACATCACTGCTTGTAGGAAACCGTTTCAATTGTTCGTGATGGATCGGCGGGTGTCAAAAAATCTTTCGACAGATAGGGCACTAGAGGATCTGGTGGAGAAACTTAGCCGTGCAAGCATATACATAGAAGGTATTTATTATTGAATTCATGCTTGCGCTCTTCATTGATACCTACTTTTTCAGGTATTTATTTCTTGATTCTTGCTCATGTCACCGATACTTTTGCCTTCGCCTTCGCCAAGAAGAATAGACATCGTTGGACAGGATTTTATATGAACGATGCTAATCCCAAGTGCATTGATACTGTTGTTCACTTGGTTGTTAGGAATGCGCCAAACAATTTCAAGCTTCCAAATGACTGGCCAGGCATCTGTTTGCACTCCAACGGCCCTGAACCTCCATCCGATACACCGATAGGTATGAGTGACGTATTCGGCAATGTACGTTATCCAAACATTACAAGTCAAGCGGCACGGAGCATCGTCAACTTGATCAGGGGTCCTCACAGTGATGCGTGGGTTTTTGACTACTGCACTAGGGGTCCGTCTTGAAGGAGTGTTACCTTCGGCATACATGTGTGTTTGCCGTTGAGAAGGATAAGACCATGGTTGAGGACCTGAACAAGTGGATAGATTGGGTCTCAACTGAGTACCCCAACGATTCCATAAAGGCGTATTTGAGAAAGTTCCCTCCAGATAAGTGCGATAGCTCTGAAGGTGAATCTGGTTCAATCTCGGAGTCTGAGAACGAACATCAATCAGATATTAGACCGGAAGTTATCTCGAGGAGTACAGAACATTCGCACACTCCAGGACCCATGGAAACATCAATAGAAGATGCAGAAGATCTTGAACCATCTCACAAGCGGCTTAGACCTTCTTCGCCTCATTCAGAAGGTAATAGCGAAGAAGAATTGATAATGAATTGATAAGTGATGAATAGTTGTAAATGAGTGTAACATAAGGCATTTTTGTATATTTCTTTTATATTTGTACAGAAAATAAATTCTCAAGGATTAATGAAGCTTTTAGTTCAAACATGGGTCACACATTAACAAGGTAAATAATATACCTTGATAATTTTAAGGTCAGCTAATTATCATTTTGCAGATGTAATGAAATAATTGAGAACATGGATTTTCAGCATTGCCATGAGGTAAGAGAGGGTTTGGCGACAATTTCTTGTGCCACATGTCAGAATGACAGAGTTCATGCAGGAAATGGATAATAATGCAGCTCAAAACATCGTTACCATGGGGGCCACTTCAGTTTTTGCATCATCATTTTTATTGGCTTCAGTTCCGAAATCAATTTCTTCAGCGCATGCAATATCTGAATCTTGTAAGGATGATGTACAATTAAATGATGAAGGGATAGGCAACGAAATAGTGGCAACGGATAAATGTGAAAGGGAGCAAACAAGTGATTTGCAAAGTATTCAAGAGCAACGCTATCTCACGTTACTCATGGCCATATTGTGTTGTTGGATGTCAATGGTGTTCTGCTTCATCGACAAAGGCCCAGGATAGAAAAACAGAAATCAAACAAGGAGATTTCATTCCTTGTCATGGTAAATTTCGATATGATATTATTTTTCGTCCAGGGTTGGATCGTCTCTTTCAAAAGCTTAAGGAGATGGGTGCGCTTGTGGGGATTTGGTCATGCATGCAGATTCATAACTTAACACCGCTGTTGAGTTTACTTAAGAAACATTGTAGTGTTGCAGAAGAGGTGATTCGTAAAGATTGGATTTTTGACCAGCGAATGTGTTATAAACCTCTCGAATTTCACAATATAGAAAGGAAAGCAAGCCATACTTCTTCAAGAATGAAAGAATAATTGGGACTCATGGGGAGATCAGTCGCTTAAGGATAACGAAGAATGCACATATCTTAGTAGTAGACGACTCTCCTCAGAAGGCTATGCTCAACCAAAACATTGCTTGTATTCATCCAATCACTTTCGATCCATATTCTGATATCGATATCATGGATGAGCTAGTGAACTACTTGGATACGTGCCTCAGAAAGAAGAATCTCGAAAATTTTTGTGAGCAGTATCCACCGTATCATACATTTCCTGAAGCTTTTCTTTCTCGTGATATTGAATTTTATAAAATGAAGGATAGCAACCGGGCGCTTTATAATATTATTCTTAACGTCAGTTTTTAGATGAGCCTTTATGCAGACCTTTCTTATCACATCTTATGTATTAACAAGGATGGCAACTCCCAATTGCATTCGTGAGAGTGTTAAGTGGTGGCAACAACATCAAGATATTGACCAAAATGATTTGATTAATCCGGAGAGTGATGATTTAGACAAAATGAAAAGATTTCTTTGTATGATAGAAAGAAAGTATTTATAAAAAATTAACATGTTGATAAGAAAATGATTTCATTTGTAATTATGTTTGATAGTATTTCTTCATTATTGTAAACTATTTTTAGAATAATATGAATATTCTAAGATATTTTAGGAATATTCCTTACTAAGTAAGGTTATTGAAGGATTAATTAATTAATTAATTAATATTTAAGGCTTAATTACATATTAATTAAATGATTAATTAATAATTAAAACTTAAGTATTAATTAGTAATTTATATTCCCATTTTCACGTATCATGCCCACTTTAGTTACAACGTGCATCCAATGTGGGCTATCATGCCATAGCCCTTAGATTCAAGAGTTGCACCAAGTGCCACAAACGTGGCTCCTAAATGCTAACTTTAGAACCCCTTGGTGAACCCTCAGGAACTGGGTAATGTGAACTCATCAAACAAGATCCCACGTCCACGGTTGGAGAAGGACACGAATGTGCCTTGTGCCAGTGTTACACCTAGCTTGACATGGAGGAGGAGGCTGGAGACAAGCCTCAATCTTTGCCTCTTGGAACGTGCATTCTAACAAGACCTTCCAGGCATGGATTCGCTAACGTTAAGGGTGAGCTACCCCAAAGGTGGGACGTACCCCTATCATCTAGAAGTTAGGGTGGCACAACAAAGGGTTGTCCTTCACGACACAAGCTAGAGCTTGCACCGGAAGAAGAGTAACGAGCCCAGTCATGAGCCCAGGAACCCTCACTCCTACATACTACCTTATTTATGTGACAGACCCCCCCCCCCCGTTTTCCTGTTTACTTAAGTGGGCTGGCACGGAATCTCATTCTAGAGGGGAATATACTTGGTGAGTTATCCATCGATCCCTAAACCCTAACCTGTCAAACCTAGGGGTATTTCTAATCATATCCGACATGCCGAACTCACCAGAACTAACTATTAACCCAACCAAGACACAAAAACCAGGGTAAGAGTCTTTTAGAAGGTAAGTTCTAGCTTCGCCTAGAGTTTCCTGCAAATACCTAATGACACCCGGCCGGATCATCAATAGATACCCAAGTGCACTAAGCAGGCTTGTTTCCTACTACATCTAAAGCTTATCAATGTAGTACAGTAGGTAACACAGTCAACGTCCAAAGTAAAGGGGAGTCATAATAAAACTATGACACACACCGTATACCAGACTAGGCGACAATTGGAATACACCTTTATGACCCATTGTAAGTTGTAGAACACTTCATAACACTTTCTAATCTTTGTTATCTAATGCTCTCTTACAGTGTCAGATCCATGGTCACTATAGCTTACGCAGATATGTGCCGTGAAGATAATGTTACAGTGCTGAAGTTCTTGAACATAATGCTAAAGGTTTGTAAGAAACAGGGTTTGGAGAATGTAAAATTTGCTAGTTTCATGTCGGATAAGACTGGAGTGATATGGATAGCCTTGTGCCAAGTATTCAATAATGGAGCAAAGATGAAAGGGAAAGTTTCACTTTATGCAATCCGTGCGTCAGGTGATAAAGAAATGGATCGCAGAAGAACATAACAAAGAACACATGAAGCTTGCTCGTGCCTGGATTGCAACATTGAATGAACAATCTAAAAAAGTACAACTAGCAATTCTCGAGTCTTTTTGGGAAGGACGAGCGTCAAACATTCGTGCTTTGAAGACATGGCTGTCTTGGTGGATCAGGCATGAGGACCACATCTCCATGGTGGAATTGGGAGACATGACAAAAGAAAGACTCGCGAGCGTTCCAACTACAAACAATGCTGAAGTGATTCACGTGAGAGCAAGAAGAGCAAGATTGGCCAAAAGAGTACCACTGCTGGAGGCGACAATGTTAGAACTCACCGATGTAGTTCTGCAGAGTGCGAAGGTGAAAGCGGCAATAGAAGGGAGGTATACAGGGTCATGTCCTTCGAAGGAAACTCTGTTTGAAACGAGTGCAATGTAAGCTCTCTAAGGGGAAAGTGTATATCCATCAACAATTATCAATCTGGTGGAAGATGAGGAACACTAAAGTAGCCTGGAGTTCACGAGTACCACTAACATTCGAGTGCAAACTGTCAGGAGAAAAGTCATAGGAACAGAACAATCTGATGCTCGACATTCACACAGACATGATGTAGAGTACACAGAGCGGGTGGTCCAAAACAATAGGAGAAAGAGGTTAAGGTTCGAAGAGGTTTTGGAGAGAAAGATTGCACAAATAGAGTGGGCCATCAGATGAATCGGAGCATCCAGTAAAGTTAAGTGTTTGGGGATGAATCATGAAGGAATTGCTCTGTGTGGAAAACCAATCGGTTATCCAAGCAGAGTGCCAGCACTAGGATTCTACAGAAAATGAATGTAGAGTGATGCCTTGGGGAATGAGGAGTATGTACAACAGATGATGTGGTTATGCCCAAGAGATTTAGGGTGTTTCACACGGCCAAACGGTAAAATTCTTCAGTCAAGAATTCCAACACCACCAACGATTTGGCATGTGCTCAAGGAAACGAAGCTGACAAGTGAGGAGGTCAGAGAACTACATGATGCAGGCTTTGTTCTGGAAGGTTTACAAGGGACAGCAAGAAGAGTAGATGAGGGTCAGAAGGACAAAACACCATTGCCACCATGTGGAATTGGATCTACAACAATTTCACCTTTCGAAGGACACATGGTTCGGACTCCAACAAAAATGTCTAAAAAACAACAGAAGAATTTCCATAAGGCCAAGACGTTTTTAGGTCGAGTGAGAAATGTTGAAGTGACAGTTAAAGGACAGAAGAAGGCTTTCGTTGTGTCAACAGGAAATGACTCTGCGGAGGTGGGGACTATCAATACTTATTCTACATGCAGTTGTTCTACCTTCTAAAAGAGCAAAAGTTGAAGCCCATGTGTACACATGTACTTCATTTACAACCGTGTGCTTGGCTTGAACCCGGACGTCACATATTTCTCAAAGGCGATTGCTCAGTGAATGGAGGTCCACTATTTGCTGGTGAATTGCAGCAGAGTTTATGACCCACCAGTGCTACAAGGATAAATGATACACATCAAAATGTTTTGTTTGAATAGTAACTTATTGAACTTTTTTATAAAGTATTCAAAAAAATTCTAAAAATTTAAATGATTTATTTGCTGGTTGCAAATATTAAGTCAGTTGGCATATTAAAAAAACTTATATCAAAAATATCTTGAGAATATTCTGGAATATGCTAGAATATACCTGGAATATCCATGAATATACTAGAATATTCCAAAGCCTCCTGAGCCGGAGCCTCCTTTTCGCCGAGACCCCTGAGTTTGGCATGTACAACCAATTTATGGAGCCGTGTGGGATTTATACACAGGACATGCAGCAGACAATGGCAGCATATGGTCAACAAACAGAAGATTGCTCGCCTGTTACAAGTTTGTATAATTGTATACACCAAGAGGTGCAAACAATGTGGCATGGGCAGAATATGGATTTATCACAGTTGGATGCTTCACAAGATGATGATTTTGATGCGAGTACATATTTGAATAATAGTTACGACCATGGTGATGATGGTTTGGGTAATCATCAAGATAGTTCGAGTATAGAGGCTCAAGTAAACAACGGGTGGAGCTATGAAGAGTTAAACAACTTTCTGTTGGATCAAGATTAACAGACACTGTATTATGTTCACTAAGTATTTTAATATATGAATTTTTACGGTCGCCCGTGCGTGTGTACAGTACTTATACAATTAGACTAGTATCTCTTAAGAATATTTCACAGTTTACATTCTACACCTATCTGTGATGATAGGTGGACGATATGTTCCACACCTTCTCCACTTCCTGGGCGGGGACTGTACGGATTCGGGACTTGTGCTGGTACCAAGGTTGACACGCTTCCACGGGTGAAACATGGTGATGATATCCACTTCATCATACTCATCAGATGCAGGTGTACGCATGTTATGGCTGAGTAACGTGTTTGCCACCACTGGATGATCCAAAGCGTGCAGTATATCACTGATACTCGGTCCCCTGTCAACCGTGTATTCCCAGTCGCTTGCGTGCCCTTGAAAGTAATACTGAGAAACCCACATTAAGCCCTTTAAATACTCTATCCCTACATTGTTTGAACTGGGGCTTAAACTTTCCTCCTGCAACTTCCCCAGTAGGACTCTCAAGTACTTCTTAAGTCGTTCAAGCTTTAATACACCATCTTCAATGATGTACCCTCCCATTTCTGGACGAACAAGAGCATATACTGTTCTTAAGTCGTGGATTGTCACGTTGGAGCCCAACGAAGGTAGATAGTCATTTCCCAACAGAAACGATAAGAACACGAAATCCCGTACAAATCCCTTGTTTATGGTTAGAGAAGCATTCTGTATTTGGAGATCTCCTGTCAAGCTCTGGCTAAGCATACCGATTTTGATAAACTTCTTCGACTCTTGCTTGTAAGCCCCATCTGGTCTTAATATGTATATCTTATCGGAAAATCTATGCGCCAGAGACAGCATGACAAGATCTGCATCCCGCCCGTAAAAACAGTGAAGTGACCTTGTGTCGGATCCTTCTAAACTTGTATAATAGTTGAAATATTGCAGTATCTTGTGCTCTCTTCTCCCGGTATTCTCGGCCCGGAGATAACAACTTTTAACATTCTCTAGCGGCTGTGTGTCTTCATTTTTCTTTCCACAAATTCCTTGAGTTCCGCCTCAAACTCTATCTTGAACAATTTCATGTTGAAGTTTAGCCCTGGTTTGTTAACTCCTTCGGCTTGTTGTACATGTGCTCTCTTTTGGCAAGGGCTCTTGCCATCCAATGCTATGAACAGCAGTCGGGACGGGGCAACTGTAGATACAAGATCCTCTAGGGCCGCAAGAACCATCCCGGAGACTTCTTTGTGAGTCGAAGGTGGGTTAGCTCCAACAGTATCATAGATGAGGTTGTTGCCATCTATGTATAACCCATAAAATGAGGAGTTCGAGTGCTTTGCATCAATTACTGATTTATTGTGTCTGGAAAGTATCCATCCAAAGAATCCTGGGACACCCATGTTATCTCCTTGAAAGAATGTATGCCAAACCCTAAAATAAAATGCTTAATATATATGATTAAACACTTGTTACCTTTTTTTTAAAGGTAAAGCCCATTCCAAAATGGGAAGCTTTTATTATTAATTAATTATTTAATAAAGTAAATTTTCAATTATATATAATTGTGATTATGTTCTTTTATTCATGTTTGTTAAATTGAATTTAAATTACTATTTTTACTATTTTTACCTTTATTAATGAATTATAAAGTAAATAAGAGAAATGTAGCTTATATATATATATACATATATTTTAATTAACTATTGGGCTTTTCAGTTATACTCAATCTATTACAATTCATGCAGTTGTATAGAAGAATATCACATAATCTACAACAGCGTTTCATCCAGTTTCAATAATGAGTTGTATGTCACCCTTGCAGCAGCTACGTTGTTCCACTTGTGACAAGCACCAAGTATTGAGGTCCACACATCAACATCTGCATCAAATGGCATCTTATCAACCATTCGTAATGCGTCCTCTTTATCCCTTGCCAGAAGATCTATCATACACGTATGTATAATGTATTTTAGCTGCATTTTCTCAAGGTGCTTTGTTAAACTCACTGTTCCATTGTCTCAAAGAGTTTCACCTTGTTGGCTATAGCGCTCAATAATGCATTCCAAGCATAGACGTCCTTCACTATTATAGAGTCGAAAGTTTCTATAGCACATCCCTCTCCCCACACTTGCCATAAAACTCAACTAAACATGCCCCAATCTGTGTATCACTCCTCAGTATTTCACTGTGGAAATGCATTTCTTTCTTCATATCCTCCAGGTTCTTACAAGTTATCACTCCTGCAACAAAGGAAGCACTCTTCAGTGTAACACCTTCATAGACCATCCTTTGAAGCATCTCCAGTGCAAGCTCGTCCTCCCCATTAATGTTAGCTGGATCTGATTCAACGTTGATGTAAATGTGGACCCATAAATAAATTGCTATATAGCATGTTAATTAAGTGACTTTTTTAATAAATAATTCATTAATTATACCTAAACTTTATACATGTTACTACCAAATTTAAAATATGCTTTATTATATTAATTTTTGGCCATGGCATTTGGTAACCAGTGAATATTGTATTTAATAACTTATTTAAAGTTCAATTAAATATTAACATGACAAAAGTGATTATTGTTGATTACTAAAGATTTGTAATTTCTTTGTTCTAACCCTACCAAAGGGGTTTAGGATTCATTGCGGTAGGATATATTTATATATAAAATGGTAATCGCTCGTAAATTATTATAGCTTTAGCCTTTAGAAATACCGATTTTATAATAATACATTATAATTAAAAATCGGTATTTCTAAAGGCTAAAGCTATAATAATTTTTGTTGCTTATCATATTAAAATTAATAATTATATTACTCAATACTATCTTTTTGTTCTTTTAAAAACAGTTATAAACCTCAATAATAATTATTGAGAACTTGTTACCTTTTTTAAACAAGGTAAAGCCTATTCCAAAATGGGAAGCTTTTATTATTAATTAATTATTTAATAAAGTGAATTTTCAATTATATATAATTGTGATTATATTCTTTTATTCAAGGTTTTAAATGAGGAAAGAAATGTTAAATTGAATTTAAATTACTATTTTTTACCTTTATCAATGAATTATAAAGTAAATAAGAGAAATATAGCTTATATATATATATATATATTATTAATATTTAATATATTGGGCTTTTCAATTATTACTCAATCTATTGTAATTCATGCAGTTGTATAGAAGAATTGATCATATAAGCTACAACAGTGTTTTCGTCCAGTTTCAATAATGAATTATATGCCACCTTTGCAGCAGCTACGTTGTTCCACTTGTGACAAGCACCAAGTACTGAGGTCCATATAACAACATCTGGATCAAATGGCATCTCATCAATCATTCGTAATGCTTCCTCTATATAGTTATCCCTTGCCAGAAGATCTATCATACACGTATGTATAATGTCTTTTACTGTATTTTAACTGCATTTCCTCGTTAAACTCACCTCGTTTGGGTACACACTCCTTTCTTGTTTCATTGTCTCAAAGAGTTGGATCACTTTTGTGGTTTCACCTTGTTGGTTATAGCTACTCAATAATGCATTCCAAGCATAGACGTCCTTCACTATCACAGAGTCGAAAATTTCTATAGCAACATCTCTCTCCCCGCCATAAAACTCAACTAAGCATGTCCCAATCTTCTCAGTATTTCACTGTGGAAATGCATTCCTTTCTTCATATCCTCCAGGTTCTTACTCCTGCAACAAAGGAAGCACTCTTCAGTGTAACACCTTCATATACCATCCTCTGAAGCATCTCTAGTGCAAGCTCGTCCTCCCCATTCTCTACGTAGCCCTAGATGCAGTTCCATGTTACAATGTCACGGTAAAGCATCCCATCGAAAATATTGCCTGCTTCCATTGTGCTTCTCCCTTTCATGTACATATCCAACAGTGCGTTCTCTACAAAGACGTTACAAAAGTGCCTAGATGTGAATATCAGCTCCCTTGGTAAGCCATCTTTGGCCAGAGATGTACAAGCCACAAGAGCTGCAACGTAATTCTGGCATTAGCTTTGCATCCACTCATATCCATGGCATCAAAGAGCTTGACAGCCATCTTGCTCTTCCCATCTTCCACGTATCCGTATAAGAGCGCATTCCATGTAACCACGCTCCGATGGGTTGTTCCTCAAAATATTATGAGCATCAGAGAGGCTCCCACATCTAGAGTACACGTTGATGAGTGTGTTCTCCAGAAAGACATCACAGCACTTGTTCCTCACTGCCTCATAATAAATAGATCTTTCTTTCTCCAGCCACTTCATGGTATGTTGTAGAATCCGGTTCTATGTGATCAAACAGTTGTATGGTCGTTCTCCACATAGCCTTGTATCAATGCATTTCATGACACCACGTCACGTTGAACAATCCCATCCAACACACTCTTAGCATCACCCATACTGTTGGCTTTTGCATAGTGTGATGAGCATGTTCCCCACGTATGTATCAAAGCATCGGTTTGAAACTGCCTTGAGATGTATAGCTCGTCCTTGCCCAAGCAACCACAGCCTCCCCGCATCTGGTATACTTAACACGGCAACGTAAGTCCTTGCATTTGGAGCACAACCTCTTTCCACGGCTGAAAATACATCCAGTGCTTTCTTACTTTCCCCATTCTCCACGTATGCCTGCAACAAAGCATTCCAGGCTACTACATCGTGTTCCTCCATTCCCTCAAATACATTTTCAGCCTCTGCGAGGCTCCGAAGCCTTCCATACATCCTGACGAGAGCGATGTTCAAAAACATATCGATACAGTGGTGGGTCGATGCTTGTGAATGCAGATTCTTGCCAATCTGCAACCATTCATTCTCCATGCTCTTGAATATCTCCAAAGCAAGCTCATTCTTTCCATCGTTAGCATATCCATGTATGAGGCAGTATGTTCCTCCGTGGCCTGTAATCAAATACCAAACGAGCGTGGTTGCTGCTACCGCATTTGGCATACATGTCTACCAGCGTGCTTTCCACAAAGATGTTGAATTCGCCGCAGCATACAAGAACCTTTGAATGGATGTTCTTCCCGGTTTCTAAATCTTTTGAGCAAATGCTTTGCTTGAGCACTGCAATAATACTTGACACTGTCGGATTTCCTTGTATCGAATCCGTGGTTTTAAACACGAAATGAAACGGGATGAGCCTTGGAGAGACCGACTCCACACAGAGAAAGAAAGGTACGAGAGGGCCAGCTTACAAGGGGTATATACAAGATTATAAGAAGAGAAGAGAGTCGATGAAGAAACGAATACAGGGGCTCTTCTTATGTTCAGGGCGGACATCACGTTGGAAGTTACGGCTGACCTCGAGGCAGTGAAGGGGTGCTACCGGTAACATCTTACCGGTGTTTACCAAGGAGTATCTCAAGAGGTGGATTGAGGCGAATGTTGTTGAGCAGGATGTGGATGAGTTTATTAACGAGTTTCAAGCTCTGCTGGAGACCAGTGGCTCTTCTTCGACTCCCTCTCCTGCTTCTTCTATATGTTACGAGCAAGGTGGGATGAATAACAGTGATGCACTTGTTCACGTACCGACTTCCTCTTCTGCTTCTTCTACGTGTTATGAGCAAGGTGGGCTGCATAACAGCGATGCACTTGGCTTTACTGCAGTGCATAACCAAGTACAGAACCAGTGTGGGAGTTTAGTTCCTAGTGAGTTTGGAGTGCCGCCATTCTGGAGGCTTGTGAGGCTCGAATATTCTAGAATATTCTTCTGGGTCGGCAATCGGCAAAATTTTTTTTTAGTAAAACCGTTGTATTTCTACCTTATTCTTTTTATATTAGTTTAATTTATTACTCAATACACAACTAGCTAAAGTTTTTTTTTCATCTTAAGCAAAGCTGCAATTTTCGAACCACCAGCTAGGCTTGGATGTGAAGGTGTCTGAGTTGGTATTTCCTCTAGTCGAATGTTCTATGTGAGCTTGTTTGTTTTGCTAACGTAGAGAGTTCGAAACTCTTCTCGGTTCCTATAATAATCCTTCTGAACTCAACGGCAGCTAACAACAATGATCCGGTTCTGGAACCAATATCCCAGACAACTACTGAGACGCTTGATCAAAAGCTGCATGAGTCAAACACTCTTTGGTTTAATCATCATCCTGTACAAACTTCCATTAGGATAGACAAAGCAAGGTACTTCCTTACCAAGTTTCCTGAAAACAGTCGGCAGTATCGACAAGGATCATGTTCATCAACGCCAAAGGGCTTGGCTTCTTCGACTTCTTCTCAGAGCTTTGCAGCACCAAAAGAACCAACAAGTTATCTTGCCACAAAGACCAAGTTAAACTTGAACATGAATAGCTAGCGTACCTTAATTTTGTCATGGTATCCCCAGCCTTGTGCACAGTAGACACTGTAAGTCCCTGCAACCTCCAGGTTGATTACTGCAATCTCTTGAATTATTGCCAAAACCGAAGGAGAAGTCGTGAAGACAACCGTGAAACCACTCACTGCCAAGTGCATTCCACTAAACTGCAAGGCCTCCTCAAACTTCACTGGATCTAGCTGCACAATGTCCTTGTTGATGCTAGCACCTCCATATACAAGCTCATTGGGCAAGTCATGAGGTTGAAGAGGTTGAAGCCGTATTCACCTGCCACTTCCTAGAACAACGTTTGTGACTCAGTCGTATGTAGTTTTTGTCAACATGTTGTCAGAGCTTGGTGTACACCTCTGTTTGGGAAGCACCTGGCTCAAAGAAAGACCTGCTCATCTCCTCCATATCGCACATAGCCAGGTTGTAGGATCCATGGGATGCAGCCAGTGTCAGGATGAAGGTCATCAGGTCTTCCTTGATGTCCAAACTAGCTACAAGTGGCTGCACCTCATTAAGTGTAAAGTCGATTGCCGAAGGAGGTGCTGTACAAGAGCTTGGTCCCACTCCTGATGCCTTTGCAGGTGTAGATGTCTTCCGCACATTCTTCTTCATCTTGCTCTTCTTGATAGCCTCTACTTCGTCTGGCTCCTAAAAATCGCTGGAAGATCATTAGCATGCACGTCGAACAGTGAGCTCTCCCAAGCTGGTGGCTGCTGCGACAGACAATCAAGCCAAAATGGAACATGCTCGCATTCAAATGGTGTTAGAGCTCCTCTGCTCTTGACCACATGTGAGGCTCGCATGTATAAGTTGTCACAGCTTCATCGTCTGAGACGGTGCCATTTTCTTCGCTAGTATGAACCTGTAACATAAAGTTAGTTAGTAGCAATGCTAGAATGAAAACTTACTTCCATATCATCTGACGCGCAAACTCCTCACGCTCTAGAAACTCATTCGGCTCCATCAAATAAGTGAATCGTTTGCAGTCATGGAACGGCTAAAAGACTAGGCACTTGCTTTGAGTTCGCATCTCGTCAAATCAGCTCATGAAGTTGACATCTGTTCCAACTTCTTCACCATCCTCTTGCAGTCCCTTAAGGATCTGAATGGCTTCCTCTCGCACAGCCTTCCAATACAAGTCCAAGGTGAACCACTTGATCCACTCTTTGTCTTGCATGTCTGGTAGCCCAAGTGTCTGTTGTTCTGCCTTGGATTCGAGACGAGTGAGCTTGTTCAAGTATCAGAGTCGTAGCATGTTTGAAATCTTCGCCTTTGATATCGCGTACAGCTTCTCAATGCCTATTCAGCGACACTACTTATGGGAGATGTTCATCACCTTCTGGAACCACTCCTCCCCCAACTTTGGGTCTATGATAGAGAGGAACTTGTGCATATGCTTGTCATACTTCTTGTAATCTAGTTATTTTAGGTTCAGTTCAAGCTGTGAATTGCCTTTAGCACTGATGACTGCTCTATCGAGATCATCGTTAATCTCGTTCTGCACATAGAATAAGTTAAAAACTTCTTTCTTATCAATCAAACCGAAGGTTACCTTAAAAAAAATCTTTGCGCAGATCAAGTTCGGAAGAGGATGCCAAGCCGCCTTTCCTATTGCACTCTCCTTCCACTTCCGCACCTCAAGACGATCAACCTCCGTGAGTGACTCGAGAATTTTCTGAGTTCCTTCAGTACTAGTGCAGACCATCTTTACAGCGAGGAGAATATGTGGTAGTGTTGTTTCCACAAATGTTGCTGAAGATCTGTTCATTGAAACTATAAGTCTAGACTCTTAACGAAAAGAAAAGAAAATATTCACATGTTTATCGATTGGAACATTGAAACCAGTTGAAGATT
Organism: Selaginella tamariscina; assembly: GCA_003024785.1. Lineage (NCBI taxonomy): Eukaryota > Viridiplantae > Streptophyta > Lycopodiopsida > Selaginellales > Selaginellaceae > Selaginella > Selaginella tamariscina. The sequence continues at coordinate 52,976 of PUQB01000965.1, forward strand.
GTCGAGGTTCTCTATGGAGATGAAACTCGATCGAACGCGAATAGCCCATCGCTGATTGTCCTCTGCATCCTCCTAGTAGAGCTTCTACAAAGCCTGTAGCCTATGGTTCCCGTCCCAACAGCTGAACTTCCGGTTTGACAGCCTCGAAGCTTACTGTTTGTACTCTGGCTGAGTGAGAGCTTGCTCGAAAGACCGGTGCTGCTCATATTGAACCATGTCCTTCGACAGCTCCAATAGCTCCTTAGTAGTGACTGGATCTCCGATGGACAAAATGAACAAGGCCGTGTTGCATAGATAACCAGCCTTCTTCAATGATGACACTAGCCTGTCCAAGTCCCCTAGGTTCACTCGTCGAACCACCTCGTTTGAATGCATTCTACATATTGGCACATCAGAAGGATCACCAAGTCTCTTGATAGTAATTTTGTCGAGCAGGTTCGCTGAGCTCTCCAAATGTAGGCTGGCCAGTATGTTGTATAACTCTTTCAAGGGTGCTGTGGAGAAGGCAAAAACAACTGAGTCAGGCAAAGTAAAAGGCATGAAATGTAAGCATTGTGGAGAGGAGCCATTGCTAGTGCACACTTGTGGTAAAAAGCAGTCTGCAAACCAATCAACGAGTGATTGAGTTTCAAGCTGCACGTGAACTCATGTTTGAAGAACTTTTTAAGGAAGGAGGAGAAGTCTCGTACACTGGTTTACTCTCAAAACTTGAACCTCTTATAAACCATTAAAGGTATTTTTCTTTAGATCTCAACACATTGATGTGACCTTTTCTTTAAGACTCGAGACTAGAATACACAATCAAGACAGAAAGAGACACACTTTAGAGAGGGTTACGAGGGTCTTCTAGAGCTGAAGACAAAGTTGCCAATACCTTTTATTCACGTCATACATGTTCCAGGGATGGAATTGCATAGTGCTGAGGAGCAGCCTTTGATCTTTAAAATGATAGTTGAGGGACCGGGTTCAGAAGCTAACTACATCAGAAGGTGTCAAAGTGGAGGAGACCTTCATGATCAATGGGTTGTTTTGGACCACACACATTGTCAGAGTTTTAACCCAAAGGGCCAACATGTGGCAGCACGTGGCTGCCAAGTGGCCATTCGGCGTCATCACCCTATGTGAACAATGCTAAGTCTTCTAAGATAACCCTAAGAGTCTGACTCTGGGGCCCAATTAGGCAAAAGACTTAGAGTCCTACCCTAAGTCCCCCATTCCCTGAAACTCGAGTAGACTTTAGGATCATGTCCCAATAGACCTAGACAGGTTCATGCCCTAACCCCACAAAGAAGATGTGTCTCACACATACCCCCATGATAGAGCTAAGGCATCGTCACTTACCCCTTGAGGAATCACCCTCATCCGGGAGTACAACCTCTTTAGAGCGACAAGGGGTACCCTAAACCACGACTAACCCCTAAGGGTTTGGGTGGCCAGGTCATACCCTAGACCTAGGGCTAGTACGTAGTGAGGACACGAGTGTGTGCCATAGGTGGACACAAGTGTTCTATTAAGCAAACTCCCTAAGGCTAGGTTTGAAAAACCCTAAGTACATGACCTTGTAACTGCTTCACGAAAAGTTTCCTACTAACAAACTTAGGTTGTTCAACCCCTGGATTCCAAGGAGAACACTCCCCTAACCAAATGTGCCTAAGCACACCTAGTTACGAGACTTAATCTCCCTTGAGCAAATGCCCAAGGCTTAACACCCTAGCGCGAGCACAAGCATGCTTGTTTGTCAAAGTATCCAACCCCTTGGCGACAAGCCCATAACATAACCCCAAAGGGCGTGCCTCAGGCATTGTATCATGTGACGTTTAGCCCAGTGTCACATCTTTATGTGACATTGCCTTCCCCGATGTGAGCTATCATGCCATAGCCCTTAAATTCAAGAGTTGCACCAAGTGTCACAAACACGGCTCCTAAATGCCAACTCTAGAACCCCTTGGTGAACCCTCAGGAACTAGGTAATGTGAACCCGTCAAACAAGATCCCACGCCCATGGTTGGACAAGGACACGAATGTGTCTTGCTTGGCCATGAGTGCTACACCTAGCTTGACATGGAGGAGGAGGCTGGAGACAAGCCTCAACCTCTACCTCTTAAAATGTGCATACCGACAAGACCTTTCAGGCATGGATTCGCCAACGTTAAGGGTGAGCTACCCCGAAGGTGGAACGTACCCCTATCATTTAAAAGTTAGGGCGGCAAAACAAAGGGTTGTGCCTTGACGACACAAGCTAAAGCTTGCACTGGGAGAAGAGTAACGAGCTCAGTCATGAACCTAAGAACCCTCACTCCTACATACTACCTTATTTATGTGATAGAGGCCCCCCGCCCTATTTTCTTATTTACTTAAGTGGGCTGGCATGGAATCTCATTCCCAAAGGGAATATACTTGGTGAGTTATCCATCGACCCCTAAACCCTAACCTGTCAAACCTAAGGGTATTTCTAATCGGCATGTCGGACATGACCGGAACTAACCATTAACCCAACTGGGACATGAAAAACCAGGGTAAGAGTTTTCTAAAAGGTAAGTTTTAGTTTCGCCTAGAGTTTCCTCATCACCAGATACTCAAGTGCACTAAGCGGGCATGTTTCCTACTACATCTAGAGCTTATCAACATAGTACAGTAGGTAACAATAATCAACGTCCAAAGTAAGAGGGAGTCATAGTAAAAACTATGACACACACCGTATACCAAACTAGGCAACAATTGGAATACACCTTTATGACCCATTGTAAGTTGTAGAACACTTCATAACACTTTCTATCTTTGTTATCTAATGCTCTCTTACAGTGTTAGATCCATGGTCATTATAGCTTACGCATATATGTGCCGCAAAGATAATGTTGCAGTGCTGAAGTTCTTGAACACAATGCTAGAGGTTTGTAAGAAGCAGGGTTTGGAGAATGTAAACTTTTGCTGGTTTCATGTTGGATGAGGCTGGAGCGATATGGATAGTCTTGCGCCAAGTATTCAATAATGGAGCAAAGATGAAAGGAAGGGAAAGAAGCTGTCTGTTTCACTTTATGCAATCTGTGCGTCAGGTGACAAAGAAATGGATCGCAGAAGAACACAACAAAGAACACATGAAGCTTGCTCGTGCCTGGCCTGCAACACTAAATGAACAATCTAAAAAAGAACAACTAACAATTCTCGAGTCTTTTTGGGAAGTACGAGCGTCAAAATTTCGTGCTTTGAAGACATGGCTATCTTGGTGAATCAAGCATGAGGACCACATCTCCATGGTGGAACTGGGAGACATGACAAAAGAAGGACTCGCGAGCATTCCAACTACAAACAATGCTGAAGTGATTCACGCGAGAGCAAGAAGAGCAAGATTGGCCAAAAAAGTACTACTACTAGAGGTGACAATGTTAGACCTCACTGATGCAGTTCTGCAGAGTGCGAAGGTGAAAGCGGCAATAGAAGGGAGGTATACAGGGTCAGGTCCTTCGAAGGAAACTCTGTTGAAACGAGTGCAACGCAAACTCTCTAAGGGGAAAAGTGTATATCCATCAACAATTATCAATCTGGTGGAAGACAAGGAACACTTGACTAGCCTGGAGTTCACGAGTACCATTAACGTTTGAGTGCAAACTGTCAAGAGAACAGTCACAGAAACAGAACAGTCTGATGCTCGATGTTCACACACAGACATGATGTAGAGTACACAGAGCGGGTGGTCCAAAACAATAGGAGAAAGAAGTTAAGGTTCCTAAACCCTAAACCCTAAACCAGTGACAATTAAAGAACAGAAGGAGGCTTTCGTTGTGTCGGCAGGAAATGACTCTGCAAAGGTGACTATCAATACTTATCCTACATGCAGTTGTTCTACCTTCCAGAAAAGCAAAAGTTGGAGCCCATGTGTACACATGTACTTCGTTTATAGTCGTGTGCTTGGCTTGAACCTGGACGTCACATACTTTCTACAAAGGCGATCATTGGTCCACCGTTTGCTGGTAAATTGTAGCAAAGTTCATGACCCATCGGTGCTACAAGGATAAATGATACACATAAAAATGCTTTGTTTGAATAATAACTTATTAAACTTTTTTATAAAGTATTCAAAAAAATTCTAAAAATTTAAATAATTTATTTGTTGGTCGGCAAATATTAAGCCAGTCGGCATATTAAAAAAAACTTATATCAAAAAATATTCTTGAGAATATTCTAGAATATATACCCAGAATATCCGTGAATATAGTAGAATATTCCAAAGCCTTAGCCTCCTTTTCGCCGGGACCCCTGAGTTTGGTATGTACAACCAATTTATGGAGCCGTGTGGGATTTATACACAGGACATGCAGCAGACAATGGCAGCATATGGTCAACAAACAGAAGATTGCTCGCCTGTTACAAGTTTGTATAATTGTATACACCAAGAGGTGCAAACAATGTGGCATGGGCAGAATATGGATTTATCACAGTTGGATGCTTCACAAGATGATGATTTTGATGCGAGTACATATTTGAATAATAGTTACGACCATGGTGATGATGGTTTGGGTAATCATCAAGATAGTTCGAGTATAGAGGCTCAAGTAAACAACGGGTGGAGCTATGAAGAGTTAAACAACTTTCTGTTGGATCAAGATTAACAGACACTGTATTATGTTCACTAAGTATTTTAATATATGAATTTTTACGGTCGCCCGTGCGTGTGTACAGTACTTATACAATTAGACTAGTATCTCTTAAGAATATTTCACAGTTTACATTCTATATAGGAACTAGCTTACACCTATCTGTGATGATAGGTGGACGATATGTTCCACACCTTCTCCACTTCCTGGGCGGGGACTGTACGGATTCGGGACTTGTGCTGGTACCAAGGTTGACACGCTTCCACGGGTGAAACATGGTGATGATATCCACTTCATCATACTCATCAGATGCAGGTGTACGCATGTTATGGCTGAGTAACGTGTTTGCCACCACTGGGTGATCCAAAGCGTGCAGTATATCACTGATACTCGGTCCCCTGTCAACCGTGTATTCCCAGTCGCTTGCGTGCCCTTGAAAGTAATACTGAGAAACCCACATTAACCCCTTTAAATACTCTATCCCTACATTGTTTGAACTGGGGCTTAAACTTTCCTCTTGCAACATCCCCAGTAGGACTCTCAAGTACTTCTTAAGTCGTTCAAGCTTTAATACACCATCTTCAATGATGTACCCTCCCATTTCTGGACGAACAAGAGCATATACTGTTCTTAAGTCGTGGATTGTCACGTTGGAGCCCAACGAAGGTAGATAGTCATTTCCCAACAGAAACGATAAGAACACGAAATCCCGTACAAATCCCTTGTTTATGGTTAGAGAAGCATTCTGTATTTGGAGATCTCCTGTCAAGCTCTGGCTAAGCATACCGATTTTGATAAACTTCTTCGACTCTTGCTTGTAAGCCCCATCTGGTCTTAATATGTATATCTTATCGGAAAATCTATGCGCCAGAGACAGCATGACAAGATCTGCATCCCGCCCGTAAAAACAGTGAAGTGACCTTGTGTCGGATCCCTCTAAACTTGTATAATAGTTGAAATATTGCAGTATCTTGTGCTCTCCTTCTCCCGGTATTCTCGGCCCGGAGATAACAGCTTTTAACATTCTCCAGCGGCTGTGCGTCTTCATTTTTCTTTCCACAAATTCCTTGAGTTCCGCCTCAAACTCTATCTTGAACAATTTCATGTTGAAGTTTAGCCCTGGTTTGTTAACTCCTTCGGCTTGTTGTACATGTGCTCTCTTTTGGCAAGGGCTCTTGCCATCCAATGCTATGAACAGCAGTCGGGACGGGGCAACTGTAGATACAAGATCCTCTAGGGCCGCAAGAACCATCCCGGAGACTTCTTTGTGAGTTGAAGGTGGGTTAGCTCCAACAGTATCATAGATGAGGTTGTTGCCATCTATGTATAACCCATAAAATGAGGAGTTCGAGTGCTTTGCATCAATTACTGATTTATTGTGTCTGGAAAGTATCCATCCAAAGAATCCTGGGACACCCATGTTATCTCCTTGAAAGAATGTATGCCAAACCCTAAAATAAAATGCTTAATATATATGATTAAACACTTGTTACCTTTTTTTTAAAGGTAAAGCCCATTCCAAAATGGGAAGCTTTTATTATTAATTAATTATTTAATAAAGTAAATTTTCAATTATATATAATTGTGATTATGTTCTTTTATTCATGTTTGTTAAATTGAATTTAAATTACTATTTTTTACCTTTATTAATGAATTATAAAGTAAATAAGAGAAATGTAGCTTATATATATATATATATACATATATCTGTTAATTAACTATTGGGCTTTTCAGTTATACTCAATCTATTACAATTCATGCGGTTGTATAGAAGAATACATAATCTACAACAGCGTTTCATCCAGTTTCAATAATGAGTTGTATGTCACCCTTGCAGCAGCTACGTTGTTCCACTTGTGACAAGCACCAAGTATTGAGGTCCACATATCAACATCTGCATCAAATGGCATCTTATCAACCATTCGTAATGCATCCTCTTTATCCCTTGCCAGAAGATCTATCATACACGTATGTATAATGTATTTTAGCTGCATTTTCTCAAGGTGCTTTGTTAAACTCACTGTTCCATTGTCTCAAAGAGTTTCACCTTGTTGGCTATAGCCGCTCAATAATGCATTCCAAGCATAGACGTCCTTCACTATTATAGAGTCGAAAGTTTCTATAGCACATCCCTCTCCCCACACTTGCCATAAAACTCAACTAAACATGCCCCAATCTGTGTATCACTCCTCAGTATTTCACTGTGGAAATACATTTCTTTCTTCATATCCTCCAGGTTCTTACAAGTTATCACTCCTGCAACAAAGGAAGCACTCTTCAGTGTAACACCTTCATAGACCATCCTTTGAAGCATCTCCAGTGCAAGCTCGTCCTCCCCATTAATGTTAGCTGGATCTGATTCAACGTTGATGTAAATGTGGACCCATAAATAAATTGCTATATAGCATGTTAATTAAGTGACTTTTTTAATAAATAATTCATTAATTATACCTAAACTTTATACATGTTACTACCAAATTTAAAATATGCTTTATTATATTAATTTTGGCATTTGGTAACCAGTGAATATTGTATTTAATAACTTATTTAAAGTTCAATTAAATATTAACATGACAAAAGTGATTATTGTTGATTACTAAAGATTTGTAATTTCTTTGTTCTAACCCTACCAAAGGGGTTTAGGATTCATTGCGGTAGGATATATTTATATATATAAAATGGTAATCGCTCGTAAATTATTATAGCTTTAGCCTTTAGAAATACCGATTTTATAATAATACATTATAATTATAAAATCGGTATTTCTAAAGGCTAAAGCTATAATAATTTTTGTTGCTTATCATATTAAAATTAATAATTATTTACTCAATACTATCTTTTTGTTCTTTTAAAAACAGTTATAAACCTCAATAATAATTATTGAGAACTTTTTACCTTTTTTAAAAAAGGTAAAGCCTATTCCAAAATGGGAAGCTTTTATTATTAATTAATTATTTAATAAAGTGAATTTTCAATTATATATAATTGTGATTATATTCTTTTATTCAAGGTTTTAAATGAGGAAAGAAATGTTAAATTGAATTTAAATTACTATTTTTTACCTTTATTAATGAATTATAAAGTAAATAAGAGAAATATAGCTTATAAATATATATATGTTAATTAACTATTTAATATATTGGGCTTTTCAATTATTACTCAATCTATTATAATTCATGCAGTTGTATAGAAGAATTGATCATATAAGCCACAACAGTGTTTTCGTCCAGTTTCAATAATGAATTATATGCCACCTTTGCAGCAGCTACGTTGTTCCACTTGTGACAAGCACCAAGTACTGAGGTCCATATAACAACATCTGGATCAAATGGCATCTCATCAATCATTCGTAATGCTTCCTCTATATAGTTATCCCTTGCCAGAAGATCTATCATACACGTATGTATAATGTCTTTTACTGTATTTTAACTGCATTTCCTCAAGATGCTTTGTTAAACTCACCTCGTTTGGGTACACACTCCTTTCTTGTTTCATTGTCTCAAAGAGTTGGATCACTTTTGTGGTTTCACCTTGTTGGTTATAGCTACTCAATAATGCATTCCAAGCATAAACGTCCTTCACTATCACAGAGTCGAAAATTTCTATAGCAACATCTCTCTCCCCGCCATAAAACTCAACTAAGCATGTCCCAATCTCCTCAGTATTTCACTGTGGAAATGCATTTCTTTCTTCATATCCTCCAGGTTCTTACTCCTGCAACAAAGGAAGCACTCTTCAGTGTAACACCTTCATATACCATCCTCTGAAGCATCTCTAGTGCAAGCTCGTCCTCCCCATTCTCTACGTAGCCCTAGATGCAGTTCCATGTTACAATGTCACGGTAAAGCATCCCATCGAAAATATTGCGTGCTTCCATTGTGCTTCTCCCTTTCATGTACATATCCAACAGTGCGTTCTCTACAAAGACGTTACAAAAGTGCCTAGATGTGAATATCATCTCCCTTGGTAAGCCATCTTTGGCCAGAGATGCACAAGCTGCAAGCGCTGCAACGTAAGTTCTGGCATTAGTTTTGCATCCACTCATATCCATGGCATCAAAGAGCTTGACAGCCATCTTGCTCTTCCCATCTTCCACGTATCCTTATAAGAGCACATTCCATGTAACCACGCTCCGATGGGCTGTTCCTCAAAAATACTATGAGCATCAGAGAGGCTCTCACATCTAGAGTACACGTTGATGGGTGTGTTCTCCATAAAGACATCACAGCACTTGTTCCTCACTGCCTCATAATAAATAGATCTTCCTTTCTCCAGCCACTTCATGGTATGTTGTAGAATCTGGTGTTTATCTTCTATGTGATCAAACAGTTGTATGGTCGTTCTCCACATAGCCTTGTATCAATGCATTCCATAACACCACGTCACGTTGAACAATCCCATCCAACACACTCTTAGCATCACTGTTACGACCCATATAACAAATCAAAGAATATTCTCCAGAAAAGTATAAGCTAGAATACTCTTAAAGAGCTATACCTAGATGTAAGAGAATGAAGGACACCCTAATTTTGAGAAGCCTTTTGGAGAGCAGCGTGTGGAGACTAGAGACAGCTCGGGGGAGGTTGGGTGGTTTTGTGAGGGTCTCTAGTTTGTACGTAGTGGTGCTTAACAATTAGTATCGGAGGCAAGGTTCGAGATGAGTGCTTGGTGGGAAGGGATAATATCACCTATGTGGAGATGTTGGACACTGAAAGGTAAATTGTCCAAGGAGAAGCAAGCCCAAGGGCAAAAGTTTTAATGGGAGTAAGGACAAGTAAACGCTTAAGAAGCTTTAGAAGATGGAGCGTGGAGAGCACAAAGGAGACTTCTCTAAACCACAAGGTAAATTTCTATTTGTTCTTGCTCATTAGGTAAACTACATGGCACGGGAGGAGCCACACACACGTGCTATTATGGTGGAGGGACGACTAATTAGTGGAGGAGTGCAACTTGCCCACGAAGACTGTGCCTCAATACGAATTTGAAAGCTCAACTATCACATAGAGTTACAGTGCTTGTGTGGAGGAGTTACAACTGGAGGTTGGCAAAACCCAGCTGGTGGAGCTGCACGAAGACTGCCTCAATACGAGATTGAGGGCTCAGCTATCACACAGAGCTACAGTGCTTGTGTGGAGGAGTTACAGCTGGAGGTTGGCAAAACCCAGCTGGTGGAGCTGCACGAAGACTATGCCTCAATACGAGATTGAGGACTCAACTATCACACAGAGCTACAGTGCTTGTGTGGAGGAGTTACAGCTGGAGGTTAGCAAAACCCAGCTGGTGGAGCTACACGAAGACTATGCCTCAATACGAGATTGAGGGCTTAGTTGTGACACAGAACTAAATTGCTTGCGTGGAGGAGTTACAGTTGTAGGTTGGCAAAACCCAGCTGGTGGAGCTACACGAAGACTATGCCTCAATACGAGATTGAGGGCTTAGTTGTGACATAGAGCTAAATTGCTTGTGTGGAGGAGTTACAGTTGTAGGTTGGCAAAACCCAGCTGGTGGAGCTGCACAAAGACTGTGCCTCAATACGAGATTGAGGGCTTAGTTGTGACACAGAGCTAAATTGCTTGTGTGGAGGAGTTATAGTTGTAGGTTGGCAAAACCCAGCTGGTGGAGCTGCACGAAGACTGTGCCTCAATACGAGATTGAGGGCTCAGCTATCACATAGAGCTACAGTGCTTGTGTGGAGGAGTTACAGTTGTAGGTTGGCAAAACCTAGCTGGTGGAGCTGCACAAAGACTGTGCCTCAATACGAGATTGAGGGCTTAGTTGTGACACAACTAAATTGCTTGTGTGGAGGAGTTACAGCTATAGGTTGGCAAAACCCAGCTGGTGGAGTTGCACGAAGACTGTGCCTCAATACGAGATTGAGGGCTTAGCTATCACACAAAGCTACAGTGCTTGTGTGGAGGAGTTACAGCTGTAGGTTGGCAAAACCTAGTTGGTGGAGTTGCACAGAGACTGTGCCTTAATACGAGATTGAGGGCTTAGTTGTGACACAGAGCTAAATTGCTTGTGTGGAGGAGTTACAACTAGAGGTTGGCAAAACCCAGCTGGTGGAGACTTTCTTTCTTGCGAAGCTAGTGCGTGTGGATCCTAAGATCTAGTGAAGCACCAAGCACATGAAGCTTGAGTATAGTGAAGTGAAAGACACTTGGTTTGGAACAAAGCTTGAATCTCTAAACAAGTTCTTTTACTATCACCTTGAGCAAAGCTGTTGTGTGAGGAGTTTGCTGACGTCTTCCCTCTCGAGCTACCTCATGGCTTACCACATGCAAGAGGTGTGGAGCTGGAATAGGGTACGAAAGCCATTTACTGTAAGCCATTCCGACTGAGCCATGCTAAGGAGCAAGAGGTTAAGAGACAAGTGATGGAGCTATTGGAATATGGCTTCATACAACTAAGCAAGTCTCCATTTGGTGCACCAGTATTGCTTATCAAGAAGAAGGATGGCACCATGAGGATGTGCATAGACTACAGAGCTCTCAACAAGCAAACAATGAAGGACAGGATGCCCATGCCATGTGTGGATACTATCATGGATCATCTCGATGGAGCCAGAGTGTTCACCAAGATAGTTGGGCATTTTGAGTTCACTGTTATGCCATTCGGCTTAACAAATGCCTCAATCACATTCACTCGGTTGACGACTGAGGTGTTTGGTGATTACTATGATTTTGTGGAAATCTTCCTCAACGATATTCTTATTTACAATAAGAATATGAAGGAGCATGTGCAGCATTTGCAAAGAGTTTTTCAGTTGTTGAGGGAGAACAAGCTCTATGCAAAGAAGAGCAAATGTGCATTTGCTCAGTGAAAAGTGGAGTATTTGGGTCACATTGTGACGCCAAGTGGAGTGAAGACTGATCCACAAAAGGTGGTAGTGGTGGAGCAATGGCCAATTCATAACAATGCAGAAGAGTTACGGAGTTTCTTAGGCATGGTTGGTTATTATCGACGGTATGTCAAGGATTATGCCAAGAAAGCTTCTCCGTTAACTAGGTTGCTGAGGAAGGACGTTCCCTTTGCATGAAGTGCTTGAGAGAAGAGCAATTTCCAAGCTTTGAAACAAGCTTTGGTACGTGCACTAGTTTTATGTATTGTAGATCCCTCTAAGCCTTATGAGGTATCGTGTGATGCAAGTGGAGTGGCCATTGGAGTTGTACTTATGCAAGAGGGAAGGCCTATTGCTTATAAGAGCCGTACTTGAATCCTGCAGAGCAACAATACTCAACGTATGAGCAAAAACTACTGGCTATTGTTAATGCATTATGAGTTTGGAGGCATTATCTTTATGGTGCAAGTTTCAAAGTGTTTACAAATCACAAGACTTTGGTGTATCTGGTCAAACAGAAAGAGTTAAACTCTCAGCAAGCTTGCTGGATGGTTAAGCTCATGGAGTTTGGCAAATTTCCTATTGAGCATTGCGTGGGAAAGGCTAACGTGGTGGTAGATGCTTTGTCACGCGTTAGGAGAGCCATAGTGGTTAGAGAATTCTAAACATGCTTATGTAATGCATTAATAAGGACGGTCAGTAAGTTTAGCCAGGTAGTTCAACATGCTCAAGCACAAGACGCTAAGGTGCAGGAGCTCAAAGAACAGCTAGAGCCACCATTCTCATTTTAGGATAGAGTTTGTACTACAATGGCCGTGTGCATCTTCCTCGTGTGGACCATTTGATTAACCAGGTAGTATATTTCCATCATGATCACCCGGAGGCTGGTCATTTTGGGAGAAGGAAAACATATGAGTTGATCAAGAGAAGGTTCTATTGGAGGAATATGAAAGTTAATATCATAGAGTACTGCAGGACTTGTAACAAGTGTCAACAAGTAAAGGTGCCCAGGGAAAAACCAAGTGGGCTATTAGTACCATTGCCTATTCCAGACAGCGATGGGCAGTATCTCTATGGACTTTGTCACCCATTTGCCAAGGACACAGTGGCATTGGAATGAATCCATATTATGCTATGTTTGGACAGCATTCTAAGACAGCTTTTGAGCTGGGTTTAGCAAGTAAAAAAGCTCAAGGCAACATGGATGAGGAAGCTAAAGGTCTGAGTGTTGAGCTTAGAAACATTTAGAGTTTGTGCAAGAAGAACTTACAAGTAGCTCAGAGCCGAGCTATCAAGTTTGTTAATGAGCACAGAAGCTTCCAAGAGTTCCAGGTGGGAGATTATGTATATTTCTGAGTGGTATTTGCCACACATGTAAGGCGGAACATTATTGTTGCCTTACGGAAGGGACACAATGATAAGTTGTCTCTTAGGTACTCAGGTCCTTATGAGATTCTGGAGCGTATCGATAAGGTGACATATCGACTATGGCTGCCAGAAGGAGTGAGGGTGCACCCAGTGTTTCATGTTAGCTAGTTAAAGAGAGTACTCACAAGGAACGAGTCCTGGGTAGATTCTTTGTGAATGTACAAGGCTAATGATACAGGACCAGTTGAGTAAGTTATACTGCCCTTGAGGACAAGGACTTGCTAATGAGGGGAGGATTGTTACGACCCGTATAACAAATTAAAGAATATTCCCCAGAAAGGTATAAGCTAGAATATTCCTAAAGAGCTATACCTAGATCTAAGAGATGAAGGACACCCTAATTTTGGGAAGCCTTTTGGAGAGCAGCGTGTGGAGACTAAAGACAGCTCGGGGTTGGGTGGTTTTGTGAGGGTCTCTAGTTTACGTAGTGGTGCCTAACAATCACCCATACTGTTGGCTTTTTGCATAATGTGATGAGCATGTTCCCCACGTATGTATCAAAGCATCAGTTTGAAACTGCCTTGAGATGTATAGCTCGTCCTTGCCCAAGCAACCACAGCCTCCCTGCATTCGGTATACTTAACACGGCAACGTAAGTCCTTGCATTTGGAGCACAACCTCTTTCCACGGTTGAAAATACATCCAGTGCTTTCTTACTTTCCCCATTCTCCATGTAT
>PUQB01000966.1:0-66390 GCA_003024785.1 Selaginella tamariscina
ATATTAATATTTAAATATAACATTATTAATTAAAAATTTGTAGTAGTAATAATATATATATAAAATCCTATAATAATATAGTCAATCTTCCATATCATTTTTTAAATTTATATAGTTAAGTATACAATTTGGTACTATTATTAAAGAGTTTATAATAATTATGAATATTAAATATATGATATTTTATAATTTTGTAATTGCTTTAAGCTTCAGAAAACATACATTCCCTTGCAGTTTTGTTAATCGTGACTTTATCAACGCTTCTTGACATCCACCCATATCGAATGGATTTAACATTTATAAAACATGCTGGGTCTTTTTGATTGGGAGACCATGTTTTCTCTAGGCATCCATTATATCTTTCGCTCTCCTTCTCGTGTCGCCTTTTTTGTGGTTTGAACCATGCAACCTTAACAATACTATTTTTTGTGATTACTTCAGGTGTGTCGATAATTTGACCCATCCAAATAGGCTGATTATATGACGCATCTGGAGTAATGAGAACCATCATTAGTTTTTGAAGATCCTTGCAGCAATCAAAGTATGCTTTAGGTTTTTGGTTCCTTTGTCCAACAAAATGTGGGGTTTGCACTTCCACATCACTACTGGCTTCTATGTCGTCTGTGCTCAGTGATGTCATTTCAATCTCCTCTCGCCACCTTGTTTTAGGCCAAAAGGGTGTTGCAATTCTGTACTTGTGACAGTAGGCCCTTCCAACTCTCGAACAACAGTCTCCCAATAGTTGACCACATGCTTATATAGTTCTGAGTAACCAGTTGCCTTATCAGAATTCTTTGGCATCGATTTTTGAACCCATGCCACATATTTTTTGATGCCATCAATAATAACCTCTTGTTCCTTGAGCTGGGCACTCAATGGAATAGGGTCTGGTTGTCCTTCTGGGAGAAGTGGCTTTCCATCCTCTCCACTTTTGAAGAGCATTAAGCCCTCTTTCGGTAACCACTCCTGCTCTGATGGCCGTAACTTGTACTGCATAATAGGTATACCATCTCGTATGGAGAAAAAGAATTGTAGCGGCACAAGGTGACCAACTAAAGAATCACTCCCTTCTTTTATATACTCCTTGAGAAATTTTTTGAAGTCTGGCACCTCAGTCACAAGCAAAGCACAACTTTTTTTGGAGATGCAATTTTCAAAAAGATTCATCATATGCGGTAAGGTAAGTGCACTTGTCCTTTTTGTAGAGTTGGAGACCTTGCTGAAGAACGCATCAATATCTTCATGAGTGTGACCAACCATAAGGAAACTGAGCGTGATTGTTTCAAACACACCTTTGGCAACAAGCATTGACAAGTATGCTAGCACATATCTAGAAAATAAAAGTAAGTATGAGCTTGAGAAACCCTTAAGTAAAATGATTTACCTATTTTTGTTCTCGCCTGCACAATTATCCATCTGTAAAAGCAAATGACGAGGAAGCTTATTTGATGTTGAGGACACATGTACACTATTTGAGCTAGATCCCTCCACTGAACCTGAACTCTCAACAGGGCCATCTGTTTTTTGTGCAGGTTGCTGACAATGCCTCTCATATTCCCAAGTAGCCTCAAGTGCAGATGTGTTCATGAGAGCATTATGTAAAGGTTGAAGGTGTTGTTTCTTCACTTTGAGATCACTGATAGGACTTGTCTGTGAGTGGGCTTCAAGGTTTCTGAAACACATGGCTAACGACCCAATAGTGAAATTGGAGTCGCTAGACCAATGTGGAAGTGAAAAGTGTCCATATGACTCACAACCGTGTCCATGTGTTAGCACACCTGTCAATGAAATCGGAAGTTTCATGACATTTCCAAGGCACTTTGGTGTTGCAAAGAGCTTTGGAATGCTGGTCTTTGAATGATCCATCTTGTCATGGATCAAGCACAGGTACTCTGATGGGCGTGACACAGAAAGCATGCGGTGTGCATAGTACTGAGACCGGCAAGTTTGTTGTGCAATCATGTGGGCCTCCATCTTCCTTTGAATGGTAGTGATCTCCACCAAGGTTTTTGCACAAGCCTCTGCAGCCTTCAATGATGTACAAGTGTCACACTTAGAAAAGCTAGAGTGTTTTGCAATCTCCACATCCTTAAAATGAGTATTCCATATGTTGTTGAAGGTACCAGTGCAGATTGCTTGGAGCCCCATCAAACTGAGGCACTTGTTCACATGTTCACACAGTTTCAATTGAGTGTAGATTGAAGGTAAAACCTTGAGATTTTCCCTGACCCCTGCATTTGTGGTTCGGCATTTGTGAGGCATCCTGTCTGCATTTGCTTCCACAAAAGCCTTGAGTATCTCTATGGCTGCCATGATGTGAGAGCGGGTTTTGACCAAGCCAGTGTTCCCATGAACTGAGGTTCGCGCTCCATCTAGCCACTCATCCCTCCGACGGTAGAACGTGGTCTTTGGGATCCCGTATATACTGTACCAAGCTTTGAAGCAGATGGCCACCTTATTAAATACCATGGATGTACTCTGATAACCTGTGTCCGAGGCCATTCCATCAATACACCCAGTTAGTGCAGCATATACAAACTCATGCCTTTGCTTTTGGGTGAGCATACGAAAGACATGTCTACATTGGGTAATTTCATTCCGGTCTGCCATCTGACAACACTTCTTCTTGCAACAGTCAATCGTGGAAATGCTCGTAACACTTTCGGAAGATGTAGGATCCATCTTTACCCTCTTGCTGAAACTTGCAGGGGAAGATCTACAACCCATGAATCGCCTTTTTCTTACAATAGGACCAATGCAAGGAACCTCTTCAAATATGAGTTGTTCTTCCGGGTTGTTATTATTGAAATCCAACCCAGAATATGTTGAACCATCTTGCCGTCTTAATTCAGATGTTCGCCACCTCACGAGGGATCCAGGATACAATGTGCCATTAGGTGAAACCTCTGTCACAACTACACCCACGAAGTCGGACCCTAGTTTCTCTTCTGACACTGCTTCCATTGGATTTATAGCTGTGATGATGCCTCTTCCGACTTCAATCTCACGAAGAAAGAGAATCACCTCATCCATTACAGCAGGCAAGCCATCATCTGGTAAACTCGTGCTACTATTTGTTTGTGACTCTGCATATTCTGTGTCAGCCTTGACTTCATCCAAATTCCACAATACAGGAGAACCCTCCTCAAATTCCATTCCCAGAACCTCAACATACTTGTAAATGGTGTTCACCCATACGTACACACAAGATCCTTGGGCAATATTGTGACATGATGCATTATTATCTCGAACTTCCACAGTTCCAGTGCCAACTATCTCGTTGTTCCGAAGAAGACATACTTTATCTCCAGTATTAAACATATTGTCCTGCACATAAATAATTGTATTATTTATGATATCTGTTTATGCAATATTTTAAGAAATCTGAATTACGGTTACTTAATAATATGCATATGCAATAATACATAATTATGTTTAGAGATAATATCTCATGTTTGATTAATACAACTGATGGGCGGGATTAATCCCGCCCACGAATCCCTCCGACGAGGAACGGTCGGCGGGATTAATCCCGCCGCCGACTCAACCCCTTCGGAGAGAGTCGGCGGGATTAATCCCGCCTTGGACTCCCTCCGACAAGGAAGAGCCGGCGGGATTAATCCCGCCGCCTCTTCCTCCTCGGGGGAGTCCGGCGGGATTAATCCCGCCGACTCTCTCCGACGAGGAAGGGAGTCCGGCGGGATTAATCCCGCCGACTCATCCTCGCCGGAGAGAGTCGGCGGGATAATCCCGCCGGACTCCCCCGAGGAGGAAGAGGCGGCGGGATTAATCCCGCCGGCTCTTCCTTGTCGGAGGGAGTCCAAGGCGGGATTAATCCCGCCCACAATTCTTACGACGGGGAATGGGTGGCGGGATTAAACCCGCACATAACTCTCTCCAAAACTATGATTTCAAAGAGATCTCGGGATAAATCCTGTCCCCAAATCTTTAAAACAGGGAAGTGGTGGCGAGATTAATCCCGCCACCCCTTCCCTGCCTCCTAAAATGGTTGGCGGGATTAATCCCGCCGACAACTCTTTCTAATAAATTCTGGTAACTCTTCATCAGTTGAGAAGGTTATCGACGGGATTAATCCCGCCACTCTTTTTCAGTGGCGGAGAAGCATTGCCCGGGAGATGGTGGCGGGATTAATCCCGCCACCTCTTCGAAGAGGCCAAAAAGAAATGGCCGGATTAATCCCGCCGGCCCGGTTAACCTAGAATATTAAGTTAAAAGGATATTTAAACGGGATAAATCCCTAACGGAATATATTATAATCCTAATGCATTCCTAAACCCCTAAATTGTAATTTTAAGAGAGAATGTAAGAGAGTGAATCTTTATAAGTATTTTTAAATTTGTTTATAATACTTACTTGTAAACAGCACTGAAGGCGCCGTGCTTTCCTATAAAGAATAGCACCCAATTTAATCTCGCCCCTGAGATGATCACTATGAAGAAAAAAGAAGATCTAAAGAGTGAAAAATACAGAAATGAAGAAACCCTTGCCGGAGAAAGAACCAGATCTGAATTTGAGTGGGAAATTAAATGCATTTTCAAATTTACATGTCAGACCGACAATACATATGTCAGAAATTCAAATTTTTTAAAAAGAACAGAAAATAAAATTTAAGATGAGTTGACACAAATATCCGACACTCTGACATATATACTCTCCAGTTCCAATGAGTATTTTAAAATTGCATTTAATGTTATTCAAGTGATTCAAGCTGTTTAATATTACGAAATTTTAGACTATATTCTACATTCTTAGTATTCAAGTATATTTATATTATATATATATATATATAAATATATACTTATACAATAAATAAATTGATATATTATTATGTATCATTTAAAATATATTCATAGTCTGTTTATTATTATTATTTTCTTAATTACTCGAGTATTTAGTTTTCATTTCCTAGTATCAATGGGATATTCTTTAATATTTTATTAATATTTGAAGAATATTCTAATATTAAACCTGATTATCATAATTAAATTAGTCTTGTTCTTAATTATTGCAGTAATTATTCTACATTTGTATATATTAATGGGATTTTCTCAATTAATTTGTTATTATTTCAAGAATATTCATGTGTTAAACCTTATTATCAATATTAAATTAATACACACTATGAACATATTTTAAATTATACATAATAATACATCATTTTATCTAATATATAGTCATATATAGTTTTAATAATATATATATTAATATCATTTCCTTAATTACTTGAGTAATTAATCTTCTTTATATTAATGGGATATTCTTTATTATTTTCTTATTATTCCAAGAATATTCCAATATTAAACATGATTATGATAATTAATTTAGTTAATTATTTGAGTACTTAATTTACATTTGTATATATTAATGGGATTTTCTCAATTAATTTCTTATTATTTCAAGAATATTTCAATGTTAAACCTTTTTATCAATATTAAATTAATATATATTATTAAAACTATATATGGCTATATATTAGATAAAATCATATATTATTATGTATAATTTAAAATATGTTCCTAGTGTGTTTATTATATTATTTTCTTAATTATTCGATGTTTGTTTTGCACACATATATAAACACAATCATAAATTTACACACGCATTACAAGAACTTACAAAAACACATATGCACACACATGCACAACCCTAAACCAAACTGAAGAAATAGGTTGCTTCTTTATTGAAAACATCATGTTCAACGCATGTATGATATATGTACTCAATCTGTGTGACTGTATGTAACACATTGAATTTACATGTGTAATATTTATATTAAGCTTGTTGGGAGCAAACCCTAAACCCTAAACCCTAAACCCTAATATGTAACACAATGAATTTACTCATGTAATATGTATGTATGTCTGTGTGTATACACGTGTGCATGTATATATGTGTACTCTGTATGTATATATGTGTACTTTCTGTCTTCTCTCATACATACACACCATGCATGATCCATGTTAATATGTACTGTCTCTCTTCTCTCAAACATATACACCATGCATGATCTATAATATGTACTCGGTCTCTCTAATATTATGTACTAATATGTGTGTATGTCTGTGTGTATACACGTGTGTATGTATATATTATGTGTATTAATATATGCAATGTGTATGTATGTATTGATACACATGAAACTTTAACACTCTCATGGACACACACATGTTAAATCCCTGCATGATTTATATTTTTGAGGTGTATGTGATACACCCACGCACACGCACGCGCTAATAATATAAAAGAATATTCGTTTAGGGCGAATCTATATTTTATTCTTTTTAGGGTTTAAGTATATTCTCAGAAGGAATATTCTATTAGGGTTAATATATATTTTAATTCCTTTAGGGTTTAGGTATATTCTTAGGGTTTCAAGAGGCGGCGGCTGTGAAATCGGCGGCGGCGGCTGTGCACACAGGTGAGATCTGTGTGTGTGTGTGTGTGTATGTATGTATATATGTATAGGAGTGTGCGTATAAATTTATTTATTAGTTTTATCTCTCGCACACACACGCACACTCCTGTGTATGTATATGTGTGTGTGTGGGTGTGTGTTTGTTTATCTGTATGATTTTATTTGTTTCGCTCACACACGCATACACACGATATACATATACACATATATATATATACCTATATACATATATACATACATATATTATGTGTACCAGTATCTGTAAATTTTTTTTTATTGATCTATCTCTCCCACACACACGCACACTGCTTTAACACACACACACACACACACACACACACACATATATATATATATATATATATATATATATATGTACCAGTATCTGTAAATTTTTTTTTATTGATCTATCTCTCCCACACACACGCGCACTGCTTTACACACACACACACACACACACACACACACACACATATATATATATATATATATAATCAATGCATATTAACAAATAGTATACAACACTAGTTTATATATATGCTTATATATTCATATGGGTTATATATCTATATACACACATATATATATGTGTGTGTTTATCTGTATAATTTTATTTATTTATTAGTTTTATCTCTCGCACACACACGCACACTCCTGTGTATGTATGTGTGTTGTGTGTGTTTGTTTATCTGTATGATTTTATTTGTTTCGCTCACACACGCATACACACAATATACATATACACATATATATATACCTATATACATATATACATACATACAACTAGTTTATATATATGCTTATATATTCACAGACTCTCTCTCTTTCTCTATAGATTATATATATATACACACATATATATGTGTGTGTTTATCTGTATAATTTTATTATTTATTAGTTTTATCTTTCGCACACACACGCACACTCCTGTGTATATATATGTGTGTGTGTGTGTTGTTTATCTGTATGATTTTATTTGTTTCGCTCACACGCATACACACGATATACATATACACATATATATATACCTATGTACACATACATACATACTACTAGTTTATATATTTTATATATTCACAGACTCTCTCTCTTTCTCTATATTATATATCTATATACACACATATATATGTGTGTGTTTATCTGTATAATTTTATTTATTTATTAGTTTTATCTTTCGCACACCACGCACCACGCCTGTGTATATTATGTGTGTGTGTTTGTTTATCTGTATGATTTATTTGTTTCGCTCCACGCATACACACGATATACATATACACACATATATATACCTATGTACACACATATATTAGGTGTACCAGTACTGTATATTAATTTATTTATCTTCTCTTGCACACACACGTACACTCCTATACATACATACATACATACATATATATATATATACACACACACATATATATATGTGTGTGTTTTATCTCGCTAAGCCCCTCGAGCGGCGAGATTAATCCCGCCGCTATAGGTTTAGCCTCGGCGGCGGGATTAATCCCGCCGCTATATGGTTGGGCCATGGGGCGGGATTAATCCGCCGCTCACCCATGCCCTGTGCGGAATGCGGCGGGATTTATCTCGCCGGCAATGGCCTGTGTGAAGGTTCTAATGGGCGGGATTAATCCCGCCGGATTCCGCACAGGGCATTTACAAGGGATGGGTGGCGGGATTAATCCCGCCGAGGCCCCTCACGCAGGCCATGGGCGGCGGGATTAATCCTGCCGCTCTTCGGTTTGTCGTAGAGCGGCGGGATTAATCCCGCCGCCCAGGGAATTCACGCAGGACATGAACGGCGGGATTAATCCGGCCCCACGCTCATGCCCTTCGCGGAGGGCGGCGGGATTAATCCCGCCGCTCAGGCACTTCCGCAGGATATAAGCGGCGGGATTAATCCCGCCCCACCCATCCCTGTTCAAAAATGCCGCAGCCAATATATATGTGTGAGCGCATGATTTACGAGAGGGCGGCGGGATTAGCCTCCGAACCTTCATTACCCGGTGGCGAGATTAATCTCCGAACCTTCATTACCCCATTGGTATGTTGAATCAATCCCGACTAACTCTGTCTGAGACGGAGAAGGTTTACAAAATACCAATGGAGGGAACTGAGAAGGGTGGTGGGATTAATTTCACCATCCCTTACATGGTGGGCGGGATTAATCCCGCCGCGTACGCATGCCCTGCGCGGAATCGGGCGGGATTTATCCTGCCGCCATTGGCCTGCCTGAAGGGCCTAGGCGGCGGGATTAATCCCGCAAGATTTCGCACAGGGCATTGGCGTTCGGCGGGATTAATCCCGCCGACTAAGGCCCGAGTAAAGGGCCTGGGAGGCGGGATTAATCCTGCCGAACGCCAATTCCCTGCGCAGAATCGGGCGGGATTTATCCCGTCGCCATTGGCCTGCTTGAAGTGCCTAGGCGGCGGGATTAATCCCGCCCGATTTTGCGCAGGGAATTGGCGTTCGGCGGGATTAATCCCGCCGCATAGGGATCGAGTGAAGGCCCTGGGCGGCGGGATTAATCCCGCCGAGTCTTCAATGCCTATTGGAGAAATGAATCTCCCCACCCTTCCCTTTTTCCTCCATTGGTGAGTTGGACCAATCCCAAACGTTTCTGTCTGAGACGTAGAAGGTTTACAACATACCAATGGAGGGACTGGGAAGGGTGGCGAGATTCATTTAACCATCCCTTACATGGTGGGCGAGATTAATCCCGCCTCCTTTCTGGAGTCACTGAAGGGGTGTGAGAAATAAATCCTGCCCAGTTCTCTCTGAGACCGAGAAGGGTGGCAAGATTAATTCCGCACTCCCGTTCAAGGCCTCCAGAAAGGTGGCGAGATTAATCCCGCCCACTCTTTCAGGAGGCATTGAAGGGGTGGCGAGATTAATTTTTCATGTGAATATATATGTGTATTAGTATATATAAGTTGCATATCTCATTTTATTTACTTTTATCATCTTATCATAATATTTCGAGTAAAAGCTAGGAATCTATGTAAAACTGTCTAGAGCTCACATTTGTGGTGGTTCTAAAACGAAATGTTATCTTTCCTTTGCACTAACACAAATGTGAGCTTCGGATAGTTAATTACGTCTACTTCTCTCTGTGTATTATTTTTGTATATTCGGGTTTATACAAGTGTGTGTGCGTTTTTATATAATTTATTTTATAGTGTATTATTTTGCAGAAGGACGATTTGATCAAACAAGGAGATCGAGTCATTAGTATGGAGTCGTCGTCAAATTCTGGGTAAGAATTAAAATAAAATCTGTTATACTCGGATACTTGAACTAATCATTTTTGTATTCAGATGTGGAATTGAAGTGACATTAAAGACAAGAGCAGGAGAAGAGATGGGCAGGGGGATTCTGGAATCAACTTGGCCATATTTTAAGATAAATGGGAAGCGCATTGGAGCAACCATGGTTGCTGTCAAATTAACCTCTGTCACATCTCATGGACAAGCAAAACAATGGAAAGTAGATTCGCTAGTCAAGCACCCGAAAGCAGGCTGCGAACCCAGATTGGACGATGCTCGACAGATATGCCTTGTTCCATCCAATGTCACGTTCTCGAATCCAGAGGTCGCCAGTTACAACAATAATCTCGGGTGGTTTTGTCGACTTGTGGATAATGACGTTCACGTGTTCACTAATGATGTTGACCTTGGAGTTCTTCTTCAACTCAACGAAAGCCCATCTATGGAGGGGATCCATCTGGATGTCTACTTCGAAGATCTTCAGACTCATCGAGTAGGTGTATTGTCAGGAGATATTGCTTCACAATACAGAAAATCAGCAAGTGGAGCAATCTTCCCTCTTGACATTGAAGAAAAACACAGCGACATCATAAGGGAGATTGAGAAGGTGGCTCGGTCTCAGGTTCTCTACAGATCACGTTCAATTTGCTTAGGAAGCTTTGGGAGCTGGAAGAGTGTGCCGAGAACACTAGAACAGCTGCAGTCGGGGATCACACATGTTGATTCGGATCGCAAAAGAAAATCATTAATCGTTTTGTCAGCTGCACCTGTGGCATCTCATGCTGCAATAAGTCACAAGGAAATGATGTTGGATGATAAGATTTATCCTTGTAGGGTTAAATATTGCAGCGTCAACCCAAACTTCAATTACAGGCCACTCAACCAGGAACGTGTAGCTGAGCTCATGGAGAAGATGAAGGACGACAATTCTTATACCGTTCCACATAATGCTGTTTTGTGTCCATACCTATGAAAGAAGAAGGGTGCTGACAAAGTCTGGATCACAACACCAGAACAACTCATGAAGATTCAGACGGAGAATAAAAGATCTATCAAGTACTACATCATTAGTGGCCAGCACACAATAACGGCAGCCCAACGACTTCTCGATGAACACAACAAAGGAACGATGGCAACAAAACTTTCCGAGCATACCCGTGAGAAGCTGACAAAAAGATCGGCGTTTTTAGCTAAGCCGAATCTCACAATCGAGCAGTACCATAAGTTATCGGCGGAATGGGACGCTGCCGACACCAACCACTACAACAGCAAAATATGGGAGAAGTTTAAACACACGCGAGCCGTGTGGGAATCTCTTCAGCGACCACAAAGAGCTACCGCAGGGAATACACAATCTGCGGAATACCGGGTAAGCAAATTGTTTGGGCGGGATTTATCTCGCCGGTATATTAATCTGTCTTTTTCCTCAGAGAGTTGAAGAAATTGCAGCAGTTGATTTTGCCCAGGTGGGCGGGAAGGAAACATCTTTCTGATGATGTTGATTTCTTGCCCCGAAGATAGGATCTTTGCCAAATGGTTGGGGATTATGGAATCCTTTTCAAAAGGAACACTGAAGAAGAAGCAGACAAGTGAAGGGGAGCCCTCAGAAAAGTCTGCAAAGAAACCCAGTAAGACGCCGAAGGCTAAGTCTGTTCAATCTACAAAGGATGTAGACAACGATTTCAAGCTCACATGGTTGAAGCCTTTAAATGGAACAACGATGGAGGAGATGGAAGTCTTGGCTGATTTGGTGATCGATGGCAAACTACAAATTAATAACAGCAGCCCAACCTCTCCTTTTCATCTCAAGGCAATGGAGTTGAAGACGGTCAGGCATTTCAAGGAGTGGTTGGGAATACACTGCCACAAACTGGGTTGGACCTCGACTTCAACATATGAAGAGGTAGCAAATATTTGCATGTGACGAACGATGATATGCTTGTCGAATGGGTGAACCAATCGGAAGATCTAGGCAAAATCTATTGCACGCCAACGCCAAAAAGGAGAACATTGGGATGACGCCTTCTCTTATGGCAGTCCTTCAGCAGCGGAGAACCGAATTGAACCTTATAAAGGAGGATGCTACGAATCACGACAAGCCCTACAGATGTTTGTTGTTAGATTCGGAGACTTTATGGGGTAACATCACTGCTTGTAGGAAACCGTTTCAATTGTTCGTGATGGATCGGCGGGTGTCAAAAAATCTTTCGATAGATAGGGCACTAGAGGATCTGGTGGAGAAACTTAGCCGTGCAAGCATATACATAGAAGGTATTTATTATTGAATTCATGCTTGCGCTCTTCACTGATACCTACTTTTTCAGGTATTTATTTCTTGATTCTTGCTCATGTCACCGATACTTTTGCCTTCGCCTTCGCCAAGAAGAATAGACATCGTTGGACAGGATTTTATATGAACGATGCTAATCCCAAGTGCATTGATACGTTGTTCACTTGGTTGTTAGGAATGCGCCAAACAATTTCAAGCTTCCAAATGACTGGCCAGGCATCTGTTTGCACTCCAACGGCCCTGAACCTCCATCCGATACACCGATAGGTATGAGTGACGTATTCGGCAATGTACGTTATCCAAACATTACAAGTCAAGCGGCACGGAGCATCGTCAACTTGATCAGGGGTCCTCACAGTGATGCGTGGGTTTTTGACTACTGCACTAGGGGGTCCGTCTTGAAGGAGTGTTACCTTCGGCATACATGTGTGTTTGCCGTTGAAAGGATAAGACCATGGTTGAGGACCTGAACAAGTGGATAGATTGGGTCTCAACTGAGTACCCCAACGAATCCATAAAGGCGTATTTGAGAAAGTTCCCTCCAGATAAGTGCGATAGCTCTGAAGGTGAATCTGGTTCAATCTCGGAGTCTGAGAACGAACATCAATCAGATATTAGACCGGAAGTTATCTCGAGGAGTACAGAACATTCGCACACTCCAGGACCCATGGAAACATCAATAGAAGATGCAGAAGATCTTGAACCATCTCACAAGCGGCTTAGACCTTCTTCGCCTCACTCAGAAGGTAATAGCGAAGAAGAATTGATAATGAATTGATAGAGTGATGAATAGTTGTAAATGAGTGTAACATAAGGCATTTTTGTATATTTCTTTTATATTTGTACAGAAAATAAATTCTCAAGGATTAATGAAGCTTTTAGTTCAAACATGGGTCACACATTAACAAGGTAAATAATATACCTTGATAATTTTAAGGTCAGCTAATTATCATTTTGCAGATGTAATGAAATAATTGAGAACATGGATTTTCAGCATTGCATGAGGTAAGAGAGGGGTTTGGCGACAATTTCTTGTGCCACATGTCAGAATGACAGAGTTCATGCAGGAAATGGATAATAATGCAGCTCAAAACATCGTTACCATGGGGGCCACTTCATTCATCATCATTTTTATTGGCTTCAGTTCCGAAATCAATTTCTTCAGCGCATGCAATATCTGAATCTTGTAAGGATGATGTACAATTAAATGATGAAGGGATAGGCAACGAGATAGTGGCAACGGATAAATGTGAAAGGGAGCAAACAAGTGATTTGCAAAGTATTCAAGAGGCAACGCTATCTCATGTTACTCATGGCCATATTGTGTTGTTGGATGTCAATGGTGTTCTGCTTCATCGACAAAGGCCCCAGGATAGAAAAACAGAAATCAAACAAGGAGATTTCATTCCTTGTCATGGTAAATTTCGATATGATATTATTTTTCGTCCAGGGTTGGATCGTCTCTTTCAAAAGCTTAAGGAGATGGGTGCGCTTGTGGGGATTTGGTCATGCATGCAGATTCATAACTTAACACCGCTGTTGAGTTTACTTAAGAAACATTGTAGTGTTGCAGAAGAGGTGATTCGTAAAGATTGGATTTTTGACCAGCGAATGTGTCATAAACCTCTCGAATTTCACAATATAAGAAAGGAAAGCAAGCCATACTTCTTCAAGAATGAAAGAATAATTGGGACTCATGGGGAGATCAGTCGCTTAAGGATAACGAAGAATGCACATATCTAGTAGTAACGACTCTCCTCAGAAGGCTATGCTCAACCAAAACATTGCTTGTATTCATCCAATCACTTTCGATCCATATTCTGATATCGATATCATGGATGAGCTAGTGAACTACTTGGATACGTGCCTCAGAAAGAAGAATCTCGAAAATTTTTGTGAGCAGTATCCACCGTATCATACATTTCCTGAAGCTTTTCTTTCTCGTGATATTGAATTTTATAAAATGAAGGATAGCAACCGGGCGCTTTATAATATTATTCTTAAGGAACGTCAGTTTTTAGATGAGCCTTTATGCAGACCTTCTCTTATCACATCTTATGTATTAACAAGGATGGCAACTCCCAATTGCATTCGTGAGAGTGTTAAGTGGTGGCAACAACATCAAGATATTGACCAAAATGATTTGATTAATCCGGAGAGTGATGATTTAGACAAAATGAAAAGATTTCTTTGTATGATAGAAAGAAAGTATTTATAAAAAAATTAACATGTTGATAAGAAAATGATTTCATTTGTAATTATGTTTGATAGTATTTCTTCATTATTGTAAACTATTTTTAGAATAATATGAATATTCTAAGATATTTTAGGAATATTCCTTACTAAGTAAGGTTATTGAAGGATTAATTAATTAATTAATTAATATTTAAGGCTTAATTACATATTAATTAAATGATTAATTAATAATTAAAACTTAAGTATTAATTAGTAATTTATTTTATATTCCCATTTTCACGTATCATGCCCACTTTAGTTACAACGTTGCATTATATCTCTGAGTGGTATTTGCCACAATGTAAGGCAGAACACTATTGTGGCCTTACGGAAGGGACACAATGATAAGTTGTCTCCTAGGTACTCAGGTCCTTATGAGATTCTGGAGCGTATCGATAAGGTGACATATCGACTACGACTACTAGAAGGAGTGTGGGTGCACCCAATGTTTCATGTTAGCCAGTTAAAGAGAGTACTCACAACGAGTCCCGGGTAAATTCTTTATGGATGTACGAGGCTAATGATATAGGACCAATTGAGTAAGTTATATTGCCCTTGAAGACAAGGACTTGCTAATGGGGGAGGATTGTTATGACCCATATAACGAATCAAAGAATATTCCCCAGAAAGGTATAAGCTAGAATATTCCTAAAGAGCTATACCTAGATCTAAGAGAATTAAGGGCACACGAATATTAGAAGCCTTTTTTAAGAGCAGCATGTGGAGACTAGAGACAACTCGGGGGGTCGGGTGGTTTGTGAGGGTCTCTAATTTGTACGTAGTGGTGCCTAACAGTGCAGGCGTGTGGAATTTCCCCACAACATTGTTTGAGCCATTGCCTAGACATGAGAAGGAATGCACATGAGCTGATGGAGCTAAATAATTATCATTGTCAACGACTTTCAATTACTGAGCAATAACACTAAATTGACAACACTATGTATTGATATGTGAAGATCCATTGGAGCATTGTCGTTTTTGTTTAAATTTTCCTCTTAGTTGTCAAACTCATGTTATAGATCGAGTTGTACAACTGGGAAATGATGGAAATTAGTCAGAGTAAGAACTATTCAACTAGTAAATAAAAGTGTTTTAACTCTTAAACAATTAGGTTTTATTTTCATTCCATCAGCTAAAGCATTTCACATAGATGTTCTTCATGATTGCAAGGGACTTATGAACAGTGGAGCAAATGCAAATTTCATTGGCCAGGAGTTCGTTATTTCCCACATTATTGTTTTGAACAACCTACTTAAGTCAAAGTTGCAAATGAATAATTAATCAAATCTGATCATGTTATCATAAAGTCTAGACTATGAGATCAAGGCACTTGGATTTTGTTGTATTATCTTCTCAATGTGATTTCATCTCCAAAGTACCCAATCGATTTTTAAACTTTTATGGTTGTAGTTGACGAACCCTTTTATCAACTAGAAGACATACAATCTATGCAACTCTAAGGTATCCATTCCTCTCCTCCACTTTGTATTCAATGATCAAGCAATTCCATAATGTTGGTCAATATAATCTCATTGTTGTGTATATTGTCATCCTTCATTTGTTCAACAAGTCTATGGAGAAGGTTCAATGGTACTTCCCAACAAGTACCAAGACTTTGTAAATGTGTTTGATAAGAAGAAAGAGATCAAACTTCCACCTCAATTGACCCATTGATCTTAATATGGATGGAAAGCAACCTCAGTATGGATCAATCTATGGCCTTTTGCATGCAAAACTAGAAATGTTGTGGGCATATGTTGAAGAGAACCTCCTCACTAGTTTTATCTGCCACTCATGTTCACTAACCAGTGCCTCAATTTTCTTTTGTTTTCAGAGTCTTTTGCATGGTTATTGAGTATCGTGGATTGAACAAGGTCACAATGCAAAAGTACTTTGCCATTGATTCTAGAAATGTTGGAGTGACTTTTTAGAATACGCTTTTTAACCAAAGTTAACTTATGTGAAGCATACAACCTTGTCAGGATCTGCAGAAGAGACGAGTAGAAGATTGCTTTTACAAACATTTTGAGTACACCATCATGCATGTAAACAAATCTTCTATGACGTATAGGCACGTGTATACGTACATACATGCTCATTTTTGGAGCCCATGTATCATAAGGAGTCTTCGCAGGTGCTTTTCTCTCCATGTCATTGACAGCAGTGTGTTCAGGGAGCGTTCTCCGTTGCAAGAGGGCTTTTGTACAAGTTACATACACGTGCGCACACACACACACACACAATGTGTTAATCTTATATATATATATGTTGTGTGTGTGTGTGTGTTGTTGGCCTTTATATGGTTTATCATTTATCGTTTCAGGTTAATCTCACTAGCGGGCTTTCTTACGGTAGCAGCCTTTATCACACGATCAGTGTTGCCAAGATGCATGAAGACAATGATGCGTCTTTCTACCATGGTAATGTATTTTTATGTATGTCTTTATATATATATACTATAGGTTTGAAGATATACAGACAGTAGTTGTTGTTATTGAGTTGCTCTCTTAACAGATGGTGTTGGTGGGCTGTGTGCTTAGCCCCGATACCATTTTCCAGTCAAGTGATAGACTCGGCCTGAGGAGCATTTACAGCTGGTGTTATGCTTTTCACTACGGATTTTTCCGAACATACCCTTCACCAGGTTTTTATGTGTGTGTGCCTGTGATGCAATAGTTATTAATATGGTTACAGGTTGAACCGATAAGGAATCTATTTGCATCTCTATTTCTTGCGAGCATCGGAATGCTTATCAACATCAATTTCTTATGGGCACATATTGGACATCCTTGTTGCTTCACTTGGGCTTGTTGTTTTGGCGAAGATAGTGGTTGTGGCTGTCGGGGTTATAACATAAGAACTTCCTTCCTGGTACGTGTGTGTACATGGTAGATGGATAAATTGCATTTATATGCACGCAAGTTGGTCCATGCCTACGTATAATATACACTCGTACACTTGTTTTGTTAGGTGGGGATATCACTGGCTCAAATTGGAGAGTTCGCTTTTGTTTTGCTAAGCCGTGCATGGAACCTGCATCTTCTACAGGTTGACATATGTTTTACGAGTAGCGTTCTCTTCTAACTTACTGATTTTTTGTCTTACTGTAGAAAATATTGTACCTTCTTCTATTGGGCACTACGGCACTCAGTCTGGGCGCGTGTGTATGTGTGAGAGAGAGAGTCTTATTTGCTCTTTGCAGGTCACCACTCCATTGTCTTTAGAACTATTCCAGTGGTAATCAAGATCGGGACTATCATGCAGTGGATTCCTGAACAAAGTTCTGTAAGTTGGGGTGTGTGTGGTGTGTGTGTGCGTGGGAACTGATTGTTTTGTTCAGAAAGGCGAAAATGGGGCCACAACTTACGACCAACTTGATGTGTTATAGCATTGTATGATATAGATTCTCGTAAGAATGATCATATTCTTATAATATTCTCTTACGAGCGCGAGAGTATGTACAAGTTTAAACGGTCGTATTATTCTTGTCAAAAAAACCAACAGAAATTAAATAGGATTAGGCTGAGAATATTCTAGAATCTTTTTAAATATTTTCTAATCTTCTGATTGTTTTCTACTCATATACAACCTCGCAAACACACACGCATATATGGATCCTCATGCATACAATACATGTATATTTGGTACACACATGTTAACGTGTGCATTTGTGTGTGTGAAGGTGGGTCTTATTGACTGGGCAAGCTGCAACTGCTGCAGCCAAGTCGGACAAGGCTTTAGAGAGAGGAGGTATGTGTGCGCTATCTTTGGAAGTTTTGGGTTGTAACTTTCACTATCTTAATTACCTTTATAACCAAGTACCTTTTATATCTTATATATAGTCCGTTTAATGATTTTTTTATACATCTGTAATATGAAGCTGTTCGATGAAGAATATCCTTTCTGCATTATGAATTATTAACTTATATATAATGGGGAGAAAACTCCAAGTTTCGTGTTATATATAGAGTATGTACACATTATAAATCTGAAGCATTGTTGAAATTCCTATACTTTTATTAAGTATTTTGAATATTCCAGATATTCTAGAAGAATATGCTAATTCGCGTAAAGCTCATTATATATACATTGTACTAAGTAAATCTGTAATGTTCTACTACCTCCTTCTCCATATTGTTCATCCATCTCCTCAGTCACTCATGCTATGTGCATCAGTTTTAACAGATGCAGAAACCTATAGTAAAGCAATTAGTTAGTCATCTATTAATTAGTATATTATTAAACTCTCTCTCTCTCTCTCTCTCTCTCTCTCTCTCTCTATATATATATATATATATTCATACCTCAGACATGGATTGCTGGAAATCCTCCACAGATAAAGTGCGCATATCCTTTGGATCAACTGCTTATTTTCCGAAAAAAGAAAATTAAATTAATATTTAAATTTAAAAAGATATCCCAGAAGCATACTTTTTTCTCCTCAGCTAATAGATCTCGTATCGGTCTATATGCTGCAGCAAGGCACAGGTTCTGCAATAAATAATGCATATTTTATCTTCATATGTGTACACACAAGCACGTACACACACACACCTTCAAGTCACTTCCTGAGTAGCCCTCAGTCATAGATGCCACCTTAGCTATATCGAAGCTTTCCTCAAGGTTCTCATTCGCTAAAATGGCCTTTAGAATCTTTTCTCTACTCTTTACATCAGGAAGATCGATGAAAATCCTATTAGTACACACACATTGTTAGTTTTATACGCACGCACGCACACGCGCACACAACCTTCTGGGCAAACGTCTTATAACAGCTTCATCGAGATCGAATGGCCGATTTGTTGCTGCTAAAAACCATGATATGTTCGTTGTCTTTTGATAGTAAACCATCCCAAGCCGCCATGAACTCGTTCTTCACCCGTCTGCTGGCGTTGTCTTCGTGCGATGCACCTCTCGCATTCAAAATGCTTCTACCTCGTCCACGAATATCACCATTGGTGTTAGCTTTCTTGCTAATGTAAAAACTGCCGTGGTTTGCTTCTCAGATTCTCCATACCACTGTAACAAAACAAAGTTAAACCCTAACCCTAAACCATGAACCCAAATAGGCTACCATTGAAGTGAGTGTGGAGCTAGAGATGCACATGAAGTTTGCACCAGCCTCAGTAGCAACAGCCTTTGCAAGCAATGTTTTGCCCACACCGGGAGGACCAAACAAAAGCAATCCCTACAAGGCTGGAAAACAACATATATACAATACAAGCTGGAAAACAACAATATATTAAATATGTATAATATTTAAGTTTTTTACTTTGGCTAGATTTCCTCTTCTGAATAACTCTGGCCTTTGCAAAGGAAGGATAACAAGTTCTCTGAGTGCCTCCTTAACATTCTCAAGTGCTCCTATGTTCAAAAACCACGCCAACCTCATCCTTCTTGATTACAGTTGATAGAATGCCTTTCTCACAAGTATCAAGCTAGCGAAACAATGAACAAATTTTAGATAATAAATCACTATATTTATTAGTACAGTTAGGTGGCACACGCACACGCCCGATAATCTGTTATGACTAATAATATATAATACTTACAGTTGCAATATCCACCAGAGTTGTCGTCTTCTGTTTGTCTTTGGGGCCTCGAAGATGCTCAAAGCTTTTTCGAAACTGTTTCAAGATTAATATTTTATATAGATAGATAGAGAGAGAGAGTACCTGCTTAGTGGAATGCAAAGTTTCCCATTTTGATTGGTGGACTTGCATTGCACGTACCGAGGTAGTCAGTGAGAGCCCGTCCCACCATCTCTTCAGCATCTGAATTAATATGTTATATTATAATTATATCTTCTCGTAAATTGAATATATGTGTAACATTTAAGTGTTTCTTCTTTACTTACTAGCAACGGATATTTGAAAGTCTGGAGTCTTCAAGTCTGCCATGGCTTGACAATCCAGGTCACGGAGGTGAAGAACCTGGACAGACAGTTTAGTTCACACGCACACGCGGCACACACACACACGTAGCATACCCATTGAATATGCACAATATTGCTTCCTTTTATGCATGACATCTTATCCTTCTCTAGTTGTTTCCTTCCATTCTTTCAGCTTATCCTCTTCCTGAAACCAGATCATTATTAATGTTAACATTAATTCTCTATCACTAAAACTCTTATAAATTAGTGACTAACATACCTCCGGCGGGGAAACCTTGATCAAGTTGAAAAATAACTTGTAAATATCTTCATTCTCCTTCTTAATAGGCTGGAATTAAAAAAAAAATCATATGTTAACAAAATGTATGTAATATATATTAATATAATAGCAAACATTACTACGTTAGCAACAGAACTGTCCACTTTAGAAGCGATGAAAAGGGCACAACCAGCTGCTTTTTCAAGTTGTTCATTCATTTGTTAGGAACTGTTTCCTATTAGCACACCCAACAGTCTTTTCAAACCATGCTTCTGGTTCCGGAATATACACCACTAATGGCTATACTTTCGTGCTAACTGCAAACAGGTTTCACGTGTGTGTGTCCATAAACAATTGAAAGAATGTCATTTACCTTTCCTAATGCTTGGATGGTCGTACTCCATTCATTCGTTTCACCAAGTTTTGTACACTTCTCTAGCTCCTCAACTGAAAATATATATTAATATATAAATGAACTATACTATACAACTATAGTCATCTTATCTCTATACTTACCACAGACACCACCGGATGGGGCTTGTGGTTGGTTGCCATCCTCGTTAGAAGTTGTGAACCTCACACAAACATCTTTGGAATACCGATGGGGGGTTGTTAAGTACTATCCTCTTTGACCCTCTCTTAAATTATGTCTGTTTTAGGATAAATAATACATTAGCAGTGTAATCTATTAATTAGTTTGAGTAAGGAACTCACTTGTTTTCAGTTGTTCTTCCCACAAATCTTACATACCTCCCGCGTTGAATATGATCATCTGCAGTTTTTTCCTGAGCAGTTTTAATTGACATAGTGTCTACACAAAGATATGAAGCATTCAAATGGCGTGCCAGAGCCTTAACCAACTGTTCTTGGTATAGCTGAGTATCTGCATAATACAAGTTTAGGTTTAAAGTAACATAAGAATGTACTTAACTAACCCTAGTACTGTATGCTTACCAGTGGTCCATGTAGAAAATCCTGTGGCTTGAAGATTGTAAACCTCGATTATACTTTAATAACTCTGGTCTTTTCATATGAGCGTTTCCACATGAAACAAGGAAGTCACGCGTCTCAGCGCTAAGATAGTAAGGGAATTCTGAGAAGTCATATAGCTCCTTACTTCGCTCCTGACGATCCACTTTTCAAGCTCCATCTTGCGAACCCTAAATATTGGTAACAGCGCACTTAAATAATAACTTTTTTGTTAGCCTTTAGCACACCTTTTAACATTTTTATGCAAATAATGTATGTCTTTCCACTCTAATTTATCTATGTATATATTAATGTTCACTTTCACTAAACAAAACAATTTATATATAGGTACGATAGACTAACATAGTAAATAGAAATACTCTAGTATCAGACCTTTAGGATACATAGAAGGAAATTAGGAAACCCTTCCTCATATACTAAAGGCTATCCTAAATCACCTGGATCTACGTGGGTGTACGTGGCATCCTAATCAGCACCTATATATACCCTAAAATATACACAAGGTATATTCTGTAGAATCCTTACATTATTATTCCCATCTCAAACATTAATGATAGATAAAAAGATGTAACATGTACATTCTAATTAATTTCATTTGAATTACATAATGTGTACACTTGAGGATTTCAAAGTCAATCCATAAGCCAAACCTTTGGGAATGCCATTTTGGGTAAAAACAAGAACTTCGACATAATTTGTTGTTGTTTTTCTCTTGAGTATGAGATAACCTAGTCCCTCAGTAACATGGAAGAGTTCAATTTAGATAGTGACTCCATTTGCTAAGATAAGACTAAAGAAATGAAATCAATATAAAAAGAAAACACATGATTCCAACCAATATAAGGAATGAAATGGGGAGACTCTTTTATATCTTCTTGTAAATTTATATATGTTTTAAAACAATTATTTATAATTTTAAATTTTAAACTTTCAAAATCAATTTAGAAAGTATGGTTGAATAGTTCCATTAGATTGGTTTCTAAATGATAAGGTCATGAATGATTGCTTAATCCCCAATCTAATAGTCAACACACTTAGACCTTCGACTATGAAATGAGATCTTTGATATAAAAGAATGTGCTCTAGACAATCGTGTTATAATACTATTTGATAAAACAAGAAATTAGCCATATAAATTATCTTAATCGCTCGAAGAACTCGAATACACTTTGGTAAGGCAGTACCTTAATGTTATAACTTGAAACGTGTTTTCAAGTTAGTTACAAAAGGGGGCGTTTCTCAATACGATGCTTAAAGAGCAATGTGATACTTTAATGATTGCTAAGTGTTTAAATGGATAATGTATCTTATTTCAACGTACTGAACTAAATACTTATTCATGTTGGGGAAATCTGCTAAATTATGAGAATAACTGAAACATGAAGTTAAGGTGCACTTTGGTTTCATAATAACATTAATGTGGAAAATAATATCTTATAAATCAATTAGATGAACTAAACACTTATTCATGATTCCTCTTAGTCCTGAATGATTACTTCGATACTAAATACCATTATATTTCCATCTCAAACTGAAGTTCGGTTTATGTAAACTAAGACCATGTCTATATATAATAGTTCGATAAATTGATGTGATGTAATGTTATATCCACTAGTATAACAACTAGCTGGTAAACTTAAGATTTGGACGTTAAAATGATCGATATCCATTCAAGAGTATCAATATTGAAATTGCAACTATTTATGGATTAAGGATTATTTAAGTTGATTGACAAAAACACTAATTGCTCGAATTAGTGGAAATGTTTATGTTGGTATAGTGTTGGGGACATTTACATAATTAGTTTGAGAGTTGGAAATGAATATAATGTTACGAAGGCGTGCAGTATTCTGAGTTCAAGGAGACTCTTATTGTGGAAAAAGTTTTGAATTTTGGTATTTTGAACTTAGTGAGATGAGAATTAAGAATTATGAATGGCATCTAGTATGTCATGCTCTTTGGAGAATGAGTACAATGAGCGTGTTAGTTAATACACGTGCTATTTAAAAGTCGTCGATTGAGGCACTAGAGATGGATTGAATTTCCTAGTTTCCACATTGGTTTTATGAAAGGTATGTTGCTTATCTATTCTATGAATTGGTCAGTGTTATTAAAGAGTACAAGTTGATTGCAAAAGATGAATGGTAGTGTTATCACACTTAATGTCATGACTTTGTGCAAAGGGTAAAACCTTTAGAACAAGGCGACACCTTTGAGCTGAAAGGAGAGATTGTATTCAAGAAGAAAATGAATACAAAATGAAACACAAGGCCGAAGATTGGTGTTGAATGATTCTGAAAAACCTGAAACTGGAACCTTATTTATATATCTGAGGTCCTGAGATGTGTGGTCCACAACTGGTTTTGGAATGTGTGGTCCACAACTAGTTTGGAACATGCGTATGAATATATGCCTTGCTGTGATGGTGTAATTCAGCATCCAGGATTGTACGGACAAGTTTGCTAACACATATCCCCCCCTTCGACGACGAGCACCATGCGTTACGGTCCAGGTTTGCAGGATATCGATGATGGAACTCGGCACAAGATCAGAACATGAACAAGATGAAGCAGGCTCCCAAGTGCGTTCACTAGGTGGATAACTGACCCAATCCACAAAAATAGTGAACAACAAATAAACTTGGAGTCAAGAATGCAGCAACCTCGAACTTAGGTTCACCAGCAACTGTAATCGAAGGAGGTGGTGGAAAAGTCGACTGGGTTCAGAAGAAGCATGATAAGGCTCCAACAAAAAGAAACATGGAACACGGGATGGATCCGAAGCTTGAATTAAATGTCACATCAGAGATCTCTCGATGATGTGAAATGGGCCCAAGCGTTGATAGTCCAGCTTGTCACAAGGATGTGGTTGGCCAATGACGCTGGAGGAGCCACACTTGGTCACCAACTGTGAATGCTGGAGGAGAGGAACGGGAACGATTAGCAGCTTATTGTTGCAAATCCTGAGCGCGTTGAGATGATGCTGCACTTCTTCATGAA
This sequence comes from Selaginella tamariscina, assembly GCA_003024785.1. Lineage (NCBI taxonomy): Eukaryota > Viridiplantae > Streptophyta > Lycopodiopsida > Selaginellales > Selaginellaceae > Selaginella > Selaginella tamariscina. The sequence goes on from PUQB01000966.1 coordinate 24,372, forward strand.
ACCTATTGGAGATGCTCAACACGATCATCGGTAGCAGTGGTAAGGCCAGAACCTGGGCAAGCTGTAGGACCAGCGAGGATAACACCAGAGAACGCGAAAAATGGCAACACACCTATGGATGAGTGTGCCATGTTGTTGTATGCAAACTCGACAATAGGAAGGAGATTGACCCAATCAAATCTTACATATGGAAATGAAACACCAAAGATATTGTTCTAGAGTCTGAATCGTGCACTTCATTTGGCCATTTTGTTTCAGGATGATGTGTAGTAGACAGCTTCCTAATGATACATAGCTGATCTAAGAATCTCCACCAGATGCGAAGTGAACTGAGGACTCAAAAAGTGACAAGTTCATCAGGAAGACCATGAGTGGAACACCTCCCGATACACCATCAGGACCCCGAACATGTCTTGTTGCAAGGAACAAAGTGTGCCATCTTAGAGAACCAATTAACAATGACTAGGACAACATCAAACCCTCTAAAAGGTGGTAAATTAATGGAAAATCCATGGTGATGGAGGACCATGGCTGCTGAGCAATAGGAAAAGGCTGTAGTAGTCCACCAGTTGATGACAAGGAAGCTTTGTACGTTGACACGTGTCACAAGAATCTCACAAATTTTCTCAACATACATGCGAAGCCGAAGGCCACCAGAACACCGTTGTACAGCTCGATCGTCTTCCGAATGCCAAAATGTCCTGCAGCTGTGTTGTCATGGCAGTGTTGGACAGCTCACCTCAGTTCTCCGTCCGGAACATAGATTTGGATGTGGTGGTACAGCAACCCATTATGAAGATGGAAAGCAGCATAATCTGTAGTTGTGACCCTGAAGACAATGGCTGAACTCGTCGAACATGTGCAAGGACATCACGAGCAAACTGTCTTGAGAGATTTTCTCGGATTAGATTCAAAAACAAGTGTCAACTGGAGAAGAAGAAGGAAAGCGCGTTCACCAACAACTGGTCGGAGCTCAGATGACTTGTTCTTGTTGATCAAATCGGATTTCACCTGGTACTGGAGCTAGGTAACTGCGACGAGATAAAGGCATCTGCTTTGCCATTTAATGACCGGGACGATGAATAATCACGTATCGGAACCGGGACAAAGACTGTGCCCATCGCGCCTGATGCGATTGAGAACTGCGCCCAGTACTGGAGGTTCTTGTGATCACAATACACCTTAACCACATGCGGGGAACCTTCAAGGAATCTGCGCCAATTGCCAGCAGCTCCTTTGTTGTAGACATCGTAGTTGATCTCAGGTGCAGTGAACTTGCGGGAATGGAAAGCAATGGGATGGAGAAGATGATCTGGACCTTCCTGGGACAACACTCCACCAATGGCGAAGTCAGAGGCATCAGCTTCCAAAATATGGCTTCAGGGTCAGGATGGATAAGAACAGGTGCCGAGGTGAACGCCTTCTTTAGGAACTCGAACGCCTCCTCAGCCTCAGAGGACCAGACAAATGGAACATCCTTGCCAGTCAACTTCGTCAATGGCAATGCAATCTTGGAGAAATCCGAACGAAACGTCGATAGAAGTTCGCAAACCCGAGGAAACATCGAACATCACGAACATTTGATGGTCTCCCCACTCCAATACAGTCCGGACTTTTGCAGGATCCATGTGAACACCTTCAGCTGAAATGATGTACCCCAGGAACTCGACAGACTGCTGACTGAAAGAGCACTTCTCCAACTTGGCAAACAAGTGGTGCTTCCGGAGCCTCTCCAAGACTAACCGTACATGCCGTTCGTGTTCTTCTCGAGTCTTGGAAAATATCAGGATGTCGTCTAGGTACATGATGACAAACAAATCCAAGAAGTCCCGAAAATATCGTTAGCCATGTGCTGGAACACAAGGTGCATTTGTCAGGCCGAACGGCATTACTACGTACTCGAAATGTCCGTAGCGTGTACGGAAAGCTGTTTTCCACTCGTCCCCTTCTCGAATTCGGATGAGATTGTACGCTCCTCTTAAAATTTGAAAGTACGGGCACCAGAAAGACGTTCGAGCATGTCGGAGACGAGCGGGAGAGGATACTTGTTTGGAATGGTGACCTTATTCAGATCTCGGTAGTCCACCACGAGCCGGAGACTTCCATCCTTTTGGAAAAAAGAATACTGGAGCACCACCGGTGATCGCGAATGACGGATAAATCCGGTGACAAGATTCTCCTCAATGTATTTCCTCAATGTCTCCAACTCTGTTGGTGAGAGACCGTAAATGGGACGGAGGAGGCTGCTTACCCTCAACGAGATCGATAGGACAGTCGTACTCACGGTGCGGTGGCAAGGCAGAAGCTTTCTTTTTGTCGAAGACGTTGCGAAATCGGCATACTGCTTTGGTAAGGTAGGAGGAGGAACAGAAACATCCTTAGCAGAGCAGGGATAGACTTTGATCGCGAACACGGATGCTGGGTCATGTCGGCTATCTTTCTTGAACTGCTTCAAGGTGATATGCGAGACTTGAAGTGGAGGAGGAACTAAACAGGATCGGAATCAAAGAGTGTGGCTGGAGTTGAAACACTGGGAAACTGTTCATGAAACGTTCTCTCCAACCAGGATCCACCAACTCGATCCACGGCAAACCAAGGATAATCGTAGAGTCGGAATAGAAACAACACTGAAGGAGATGTTGCACACAGCACCGCAAGCAACGACCTCAACGAACTCGTGTCATTTATTACCGCTCCAGATTTGATATCTCGTCCATCAACGACCCGTACAAAAGGAGTCTTCAAAGGATGTAGACGATCCCGTGCTTGACAGCAAAATTCTTGTCGATGAAATTTGTGTTCGCTCGCTATCCACCAAAGCTTTACCAGAAACTCCACCTCTGGTGTCTTCAGCTGCACCGGAACATGGAACGGCTTGCACACCTTCGTGGATGGAATGGATCCAAGATGAGGAAGGGAAGATGTTATGAGTGAAGAGCCTTGAGGAACATGAGTTGTTCCACGGCAATCCAGCCGGACGGCTCCTATTCGGCTGGATCTTCTCGTTTCCCGGCAGCACAGCAAGGGCCACTTCACGAGCTTGTTTTGGACGTCGATGACAATTCTCCAACTTGTGGTACGGGTCCCCACAGTACAAACAAAGCTTGTACTGAATCCGCTTCTGCGTTCGGTTGGCAAAAGCTTGCCTCACGTGATCGCCCTAATTCCATCGGGGATGGTTCTACTGAGGAAGATGATGATCAGCAATGAGAACAGGGACTGGAGAAATGGAAGAAGACGGCACCAAGAAGAAAGAAGGATGCGACGTTCTTGTTTCCGCTCGATCAACCGATTGTCACAACGATTGCCAACTCTATCATGCTATGAGGGTTTTCGGAACGCAAAATTTAGCAACATGTCTTTGATCTCGTCCTGCAACCCCGATCGGAAACTTTGATCTCGTCCTGCAACCCTGACCCAACTGGTGTTGAATGATTTTGAGAAACCTAGAACTGGAACCCTATTTATATATCTGAGGTCCTGAGGATTGTGTGGTCCACAACTGGTTTGGAACATGCGTATGAATATACACCTTGTTGTTGATGGTGTAATTTAGCATCCAAGATCATATTTGGCTAACACATATGTGTGTTAGCAGAAAGGTTTCAGGTTTAAGTCCTATGAAAGGCAAAAAATAACCATGATCCTTACACTTGGTTGCAGATTTGATTGAATTTGATTCCTATTGGAAATAAATTTATGTTAATAACACACCAAGTAGATGGAAAGGTTTCAGGTTCAAGTCCTATGAAAGGCAAAAATAACCCATGATCCTTACACTTGGTTGCGGATTTGATTGAATTTGATTCCTATTTATCATAGTTTTTACTATGACTCCTCTTTACTTTGGACGTTGACTGTTGTTACCTACTGTACTATGTTGACAAGCCCTAGATGTAGTGAGAACAGCCCCGCTTAGTGCACTTAGGTGTTTAGGGTAGTCCGGCCGGCTGTCCTTAGATATCTCGAGAAACTCTAAGCGAAGATAGCACTTACCTTCTAGAAACTCTTACCCTCGTTTTTCGTGTCCCGGTTGGATTAATGGCTAGTTTCGGTGAGTTCGGCATGTCGGATATGCTTAGAAATACCCCCAGGTTTGACAGGTTAGGGTTTAGGGGTTGATGGATAACTCACAAGTATGTTCCCTCTGGGAATGAGATTTCAGTGCTAGCCCACTTATGTAAACAGGAAAACAGGGGGGGGGGCCTCTGTCACATAAATAAGTAGTATATAGGAGTGAGGGTTCCTGGTTCATGACTGAGCTCGTTACTCTTCTCCCGGTGCAAGCTCCTAACTTGTGTCGTTAAGGCACAACCCTCTGTTGTGCCGCCCTAACTTCCAGATGCCAGGGGTACGTCCCACCTTCGGGGTAGCCTACCTTAACGTTGGCGAATCCATGCCTGGGAGGTCTTGTGGGATGCACGTTCCAAGAAGCAGAGGTAGAGGCTTGTCTCCAGCCTCCTCCTCCATGTCAAACTAGGTGTAGCACACATGGCCAAGCAAGGCACATCCGTGTCCTTGTCCAACTGTGGCATGGGATCTTGTTTGACAGGTTCACGTTGCCTAGTTCCAGGGTTCACTAAAGGGGTTCTAGAGTTGGCATTTAGGAGCCACGTTTGTGGCACTTGGTGCAACTCTGAATCTAAGGGCTATGGCATGATAGCCCACATCGGGGAAGGCAGTGTCACATGGAGATGTGACACTGGGCTAAATGTCACATGGTACAACGCCTGAGGCACGCCCTTTGGGGTTATGTCATGGGCTTGTCGCCAAGGGGTTGGATACTCTGACAAATAGACATGCTTGTGCTCGCGCTAGGGTGCTAAGCCTTGGGCATTTGCTCAAGGGGTTAGGTCTCATAACTAGGTGTGCTTTGGCACACTTGGCTAGGGGAGTGTTCTCCTTGGAATTCAAGGGTTGAACAACCTAAGCGTGTTAACAGGAGCCTTTCGTGAGGCACTCGCAAGGTCATGTGCTTAGGGTTATCCCAAACCTAGCCTTAGGGAGTTTGCTTAGCAGAACACTCGTGTCCGCCTACGGCGCACACTCTTGTCCTCACTAAGTACTAGCCCTAGGTCTAGGTATAACTTGGCCACTCAAACCCATAGGGGTTGTCGTGGTTCGGATACCCCTTGTCGCCCTAAAGGGGTTGTACTCCCGGATGAGGGTGATTCCTCAAGGGGTAAGTGACGATGCCTTAGCTCTATCATGGGGGTATGTGTGGAACACACGTCTCCTTGATGGGGTTAGGGCATGAGCTTGTCTGGGTCTTCTAGGGCAGACCCTAAGTCAACTAGGTTATCCCTCAAGGGTTCTGGGGCAGACATTCTAGGGAGACTTAGGCTAAACCCTAAGTCTCCTGTCCACTTGGGCATTAGAGTCTAACCCTAGGGGTCGTTGGGGTTGTTCTGGGAAACTTAGCGTGCTCACACAGGGTGATGACGTCGAATGGCCACCTGGCAGCCACGTGTTGCCACGTGTTGGCCCTTTGGGTTAAAACTCTGACACTATTGGAAATAAATTTATGTTAATAACACACTAAGTTAATAACACACCAAGTAAATGGAAAGGTTTCAGGTTCAAGTCCTATGAAAGGCAAAAAATAACTTATGATCCTTACACTTGGTTGCGGATTTGATTGAATTTGATTCCTATTGGAAATAAATTATGTTAATAACACACCAAGTAGATGGAAAGGTTTCAGGTTCAAGTCCTATGAAAGGCAAAAAATAACTCATGATCCTTACACTTGGTTGCGGATTTGATTAATTTGATTCCTATTGGAAATAAATTTATGTTATAACACACCAAGAATAACACACCAAGTAGATGGAAAGGTTTCAGGTTCAAGTCCTATAAAAAGGCAAAAAATAACCATGATCCTTACACTTGGTTGCGGATTTGATTGAATTTGATTCTTATTGAAATAAATTTATGTTAATAACACACCAAGTTAATAACACACCAAGTAGATGGAAAGGTTTCAGGTTCAAGTCCTATAAAAGGCAAAAATAACCATGATCCTTACACTTGGTTGCGGATTTGATTGAATTTGATTCCTATTGAAAATAAATTTATGTTAATAACACACCAAGTAGATGGCAATTAGCAGTGAATTTGATTCTTATTGGAAATAAATTTTTGTTAATAACACACCAAGTGGATGGCAATTAGCAGTGAATTTGATTCCTATTGGAAATAAATTTTTGTTAATAACACACCAAGTGGATGGCAATTAGCAGGTTGGCATAACCTTGTTGTATACATGTGTACAGCCATGCGCCTCTGTGATCATCTATGGCTAGATTGACATCTTTACAAAGAATAGGGTTTTACGAATAGTACTCTTGTATTAGAAAAGAGCTTGATTCCGATAATATAGTCAATCTTCCATATCATTTTTTAAATTTATATAGTTAAGTAACAATTTGGTACTATTATTAAAGAGTTTATAATAATTATGAATATTAAATATATGATATTTTATAATTTTGTAATTGCTTTAAGCTTCAGAAAACATACATTCCCTTGCAGTTTTGTTAATCGTGACTTTATCAACGCTTCTTGACATCCACCCATATCGAATGGATTTAACATTTATAAAACATGCTGGGTCTTTTTGATTGGGAGACCATGTTTTCTCTAGGCATCCATTATATCTTTCGCTCTCCTTCTCGTGTCGCCTTTTTTGTGGTTTGAACCATGCAACCTTAACAATACTATTTTTTGTGATTACTTCAGGTGTGTCGATAATTTGACCCATCCAAATAGGCTGATTATATGACGCATCTGGAGTAATGAGAACCATCATTAGTTTTTGAAGATCCTGCAGCAATCAAAGTATGCTTTAGGTTTTTGGTTCCTTTGTCCAACAAAGTGTGGGGTTTGCACTTCCACATCACTACTGGCTTCTATGTCGTCTGTGCTCAGTGATGTCATTTCAATCTCCTCTCGCCACCTTGTTTAGGCCAAAAGGGTGTTGCAATTCTGTACTTGTGACAGTAGGCCCTTCCAACTCTCGAACAACAGTCTCCCAATAGTCAACCACATGCTTATATAGTTCTGAGTAACCAGTTGCCTTATCAGAATTCTTTGGCATCGATTTTTGAACCCATGCCACATATTTTTTGATGCCATCAATAATAACCTCTTGTTCCTTGAGCTGGGCACTCAATGGAATAGGGTCTGGTTGTCCTTCTGGGAGAAGTGGCTTTCCATTCTCCACTTTTGAAGAGCATTAACCCTCTTTCGGTAACCACTCCTGCTCTGATGGCCGTAACTTGTACTGCATAATAGGTATACCATCTCGTATGGAGAAAAAGAATTGTAGCGGCACAAGGTGACCAACTAAAGAATCACTCCCTCTTTTATATACTCCTTGAGAAATTTTTTGAAGTCTGGCACCTCAGTCACAAGCAAAGCACAACTTTTTTTGGAGATGCAATTTTCAAAAAGATTCATCATATGCGGTAAGGTAAGTGCACTTGTCCTTTTTGTAGAGTTGGAGACCTTGCTGAAGAACGCATCAATATCTTCATGAGTGTGACCAACCATAAGAAACTGAGCGTGATTGTTTCAAACACACCTTTGGCAACAAGCATTGACAAGTATGCTAGCACATATCTAGAAAATAAAAGTAAGTATGAGCTTGAGAAACCCTTAAGTAAAATGATTTACCTATTTTTGTTCTCGCCTGCACAATTATCCATCTGTAAAAGCAAATGACGAGGAAGCTTATTTGATGTTGAGGACACATGTACACTATTTGAGCTAGATCCCTCCACTGAACCAAACTCTCAACAGGGCCATCTGTTTTTTGTGCAGGTTGCTGACAATGCCTCTCATATTCCCAAGTAGCCTCAAGTGCAGACGTGTTCATGAGAGCATTATGTAAAGGTTGAAGGTGTTGTTTCTTCACTTTGAGATCACTGATAGGACTTGTCTGTGAGTGGGCTTCAAGGTTTCTGAAACACATGGCCAACGACCCAATAGTGAAATTGGAGTCGCTAGACCAATGTGGAAGTGAAAAGTGTCCATATGATTCACAACCGTGTCCATGTGTTAGCACACCTGTCAATGAAATCGGAAGTTTCATGACATTTCCAAGGCACTTTGGTGTTGCAACGAGCTTTGGAATGCTGGTCTTTGAATGATCCATCTTGTCATGGATCAAGCACAGGTACTCTGATGGGTGTGACACAGAAAGCATGCGGTGTGCATAGTACTGAGACCGGCAAGTTTGTTGTGCAATCATGTGGGCCTCCATCTTCTTTTGAATGGCAGTGATCTCCACCAAGGTTTTTGCACAAGCCTCTGCAGCCTTCAATGATGTACAAGTGTCACACTTGGAAAAGCTAGAGTGTTTTGCAATCTCCACATCCTTAAAATGAGTATTCCATATGTTGTTGAAGGTACCAGTGCAGATTGCTTGCAGCCCCATCAACTGAGGCACTTGTTCACATGTTCACACAGCTTCAATTGAGTGTAGATGAAGGCAAAACCTTGAGATTTTCCCTGACCCCTGCATTTGTGGTTCGGCATTTGTGAGGCATCTGTCTGCATTTGCTTCCACAAAAGCCTTGAGTATCTCTATGGCTGCCATAATGTGAGAGCGGGTTTTGACCAAGCCAGTGTTCCCATGTACTGAGGTTCGCGCTCCATCTACCACTCATCCCTCCGACGGTAGAACGTGGTCTTTGGGATCCCGTATATACTGTACCAAGCTTTGAAGCAGATGGCCACCTTATTAAATACCATGGATGTACTCTGATAACCTGTGTCCGAAGCCATTCCATCAATACACCCAGTTAGTGCAGCATATACAAACTCATGCCTTTGCTTTTGGGTGAGCGTACGAAAGACATGTCTACATTGGGTAATTTCATTCCGGTCTGCCATGACACATGTAGGGGAAGATCTGCAACCCATGAATCGCCTTTTTCTTACAATAGGACCAATGCAAGGAACCTCTTCAAATATGGGTTGTTCTTCCAGGTTGTTATTATTTGATATCCAACCCAGAATATGTTGAACCATCTTGCCGTCTTAATTCAGATGTTCGCCACCTCACGAGGGATCCAGGATGCAAAGTGCCATTAGGTGAAACCTCTGTCACAACTACACCCACGAAGTCGGACCCTAGTTTCTCTTCTGACACTGCTTCCATTGGATTTATAGCTGTGATGATGCCTCTCCCAACCTCAATCTCATGAAGAAAGAGAATCACCTCATCCATCACAGCAGGCAAGCCATCATCTGGAAAACTCGTGCTACTGTTTGTTTGTGACTCTATATTCTGTGTCAGCCTTGACTTCATCCAAATTCCACAATACAGGAGAACCCTCCTCAAATTCCATTCCAGGAACCTCAACATGCTTGAAAATGGTGTTCACCCATACGTACACACAAGATCCTTGGGCAATATTGTGACATGATGCATTATCATCTCGAACTTCCACAGTTCCAGTGCCAACTATCTCGTTGTTCCGAAGAAGACATACTTTATCTCCAGTATTATACATATTGTCCTACAAAATAATTGTGTTATTTATGATATCTGTTTATGCAATATTTGTAAGAAAATCATAACTGCAGTTGTAATATGCATGTGCAATAATACATAATTATATATAAAAATAATATCTCATGCTTTTAATATAATGGATTAATCCCACTCGAGTGGCGGGATTAATCCCGCCGACTCTACCCCTTCAGAGGAGTCGGGATTAATCCGCCGCCGACTCTACCCCATCGGAGAGAGTCGGCGGGATTAATCCCGCCGCCGACTCTACCCCGTCGGAGAGAGGCGGCGGGATTAATCCCGCCGCCGCTCCCTCGACGAGAAGAAGCGGCGGGATTAATCCCGCCGCGGCTCCCTCCGACGAGGAAGTAGCGGCGGGATTAATCCCGCCGCGGCTCCCTCCGACGAGGAAGTAGCGGGATTAATCCCGCCGCGGGCTCCCTCCGACTAGGAAGTACCGGCGGGATTAATCCCGCCGCCGGATCTTCCTCGTCTGTGAGAGTCGGCGGGATTAATCCCGCCGCAAATTCCTCCGACGAGGAAGAGGGGCGGGATTAATCCCGCCCACAACACTGAGACGGAGAATAGGCGGCGGGATTAATCCCGCCCACAACTCTGACGACGGGGAATAAGCGGCGGGATTAATCCCGCCCACAACTCTCTCCGAAACTATGATTTCAAAGAGATTCGGGATGAATTCTGCCCACAAATATTTAAAACAGGGAAGTAGTGGCGAGATTAATCCCGCCACCCCTTCTCTGCCTCCTAAAATGGTTGGCGAGATTAATCCCGCCGACAACTCTTTCTAATAAATTCAAGTAAATCATTATCAGTTGAGAGAGTTATCGGGATTAATCTCGCCGCTCTTTTTAAGAGGCGGAGAAGCATTGCCCGAACTAATTCTGCCATAGCTATGAAAGAGATGGTGGCGGGATTAATCCCGCCACCTCTTCAAAGAGGCGAAAAAAAATGGCCGGATTAATCCCGCCGCCCCGGCTAACCGAGAAATACTAAGTTAAAAGTATATTTAAACGGGATAAATCCCTAACAGAATATATTGTAATCCTAATGCATTCCTAAATCCCTAAATTCTAAAATTTAAGAGAGAATGTAAGAGAGTGAATCTTTATAAATATATCTAAATTTGTTTATAATACTTACTTGTAAACAGCACTGAAGGCGCCGTGCTTTCCTATAAACAATAGCGCACCCAATTTAATGTCGCTCCTGAGCTGATCACTAAGAAGAAAAAAGAAAATCTGAAGAGTGAAAATGAAGAAACCCTTGCCGGAGAAAGAACCAGATCTGAATTTGAGTGGGAAATTAAATGTATTTTCAAATTTACATGTCAGACTGATAATACTTATGTCAGAAATTCAAAATTTTTGAAATAACAGAAAAGAAAATTTAAGATGAGTTGAAACAAATAACCGACAGTCTGACATATATACTCTCCAATTCCAATGAGTGTTTTAAAATTGCATTTAATGTCATTCAAGTGCTTCAAGCTGTTTAATATTACGAAATTTTTGTAATTATTCTACATTCTTAATATTCAAGTATATATTATTAAGTTTATATTATATATATATATACACTAATACAATAAATAAATTGATATTATTATGTATCATTTAAAATATATTCATAGTCTGTTTATTATTATTATTTTCTTAATTACTCGAGTAATTAATTTACATTTCCTACTATTAATGGGATATTCTTTGTTATTTTCTTAATATTCAAAGAATATTCCAATATTAAACATGATTATCATAATTAAATTAGTCTTATTCTTAATTATCTCAGTAATTATTCTACATTTGTATATATTAATGGGATTTTCTCAATTAATTTGTTATTATTTCAAGAATATTCTAGTGTTAAACCTTATTATCAATATTAAATTAATATATATTATTAAAACTATATATGGCTATATATTAGATAAAATCATATATTATTATGTATAATTTAAAATATGTTCATAGTGTGTATATTAATATTATTTTCTTAATTATTCGATGTTTGTTTTGCACATATTATATATAAACACAATCATAAATTTATATATACATGTGCACACGCATTAGAAGCACTTACAGAGACACATATGCACACACATGCACATTGCCCTAAACCAAACTTGAGAAATTATATGTTGCTTCTTTATTGAAAAACATCATGTTCAACGCATGTATGATCTATATGTACTCAGTGTGTGTGTATGTAACACATTGAATTTACACATGTAATATATATGTATGTCTGTGTGTATACACGTGTGTATGTATATATGTGTACTAATATAATATATGCAATGTGTACGATTTTCATTTGTTAACACTCTATCTCTTCTCTCATACATACACAGTGTCACCATGCATAATCCCTTCTCTCATACATACACACCATGCATGATCATGATCCATAATATGTAGCCTGTCTCTTCTCTCATACATACACACCATGCATGATCCATAATATGTACTGATGTTACAATATTATGTAATATGTATAATGTATATCTGTGTATAACACTCACTCCTCTCATACATAAACACCATGCATGATCCATCCTAACCCTAAACCCTAAACCCTACATTGAATTTACACATGTAATATGTATGTATGTCTGTGTGTATACACGTGTGTATGTATATGTGTGTACTAATATATCCAATGTGTATGAATTTAATTTGTTAACACTCTCACTCTTCTCTCATACATACACACCATGCATGATCCATGTAAATATGTACTGTCTCTCTTCTCAAACATACACACCATGCATGATCCATAATATGTATTGTCACTCTTCTCTCATACATACACACCATACATGATCCTGTACTCTGTCTCTCTAATATTAATATATACTAATATGTATGTATGTCTATGTATATAATACTATGTGTGTATATATGTATCGCTGCATGTGAAACTTTAACACTCTCATGGACACACACGTGTTAAACCCTTGCATGATATTTATTCTTGGGGTGTATGTGATACACCCACGCACACGCACACGCTGATAATATAATGAAAGAATATTCGTTTAGGGCGAATCTATAGTTTATTCTTTTTAGGGTTTAAGTATATTCTTAAAAGGAATATTCGATTAGGGTTATATATATTTTCTTTCCTTTAAGGTTTTGGTATATTCCTAGGGTTTTGTAAGGCGGCGCGGCGGCGGCGGCGAAGAAATCTCTTTCTCTCTCTCACACAGGTGAGATCTCTCTCTCTCTCACACGCACACTCCTCTGCGTTTATTTGTAATATTTATTTATTTTTATTCACATATATATTTATATGTGTGTGTATCTTAATAATATAATTTAGATCTACATCTCTCGCACACACACGCACACTCGTATACATACACACACACACACCACACACACACACACACACACAACATATATTATATATTATATCTGTATATATATATATATCTGTATATATATATCTCCTCTCTCTCTCTCTTCTCTATAGATCTTTATCTCTTGCACACACACGCACACTCGTATACACATACACACACACACACACACACACATATATATATATATATATATATCTCCTTCTCTCTCTCTCTTCTCTATAGATCTCTATCTCTCACACACACACGCACACTCGTATACATATACACACACAGATATATATATATATATATATATATATATATATATATATATATATATATATATATATATATATATATATATTATTTATTATTTATCTATATATGTGTGTGTGTGTGTATCTGTATAATTTTATTGATTTGTTAATTGTATCTCTCGCACACACACACACACTCCTGTATATATGTGTGTGTGTGTGTGTTTGTTTATATGTATGATTTTATTTGTTTCACACACGCATACACACGATATACATACACACACACACACATATATATATATATATATATATATACCTATGTATACATACATATATTATGTGTACCAGTATCTGTATAATTTTATTTATTTATCTATCTCTCGCACACACGCGTATATACATATACATATAGTGTGTGTGTGTATCTGTATAATTTTATCTGATTTGACTGTCTCTGGCACACACACGCACTCTCCTACACACACATATACATATATATATCTGTGTGTGTGTGTCTGTAGCGGCGGGATTAATCTCGCCGCTATATAATTAGCCACTCGGCGGCGGGATTAATCCCGCCGCCATTGGCCTGCCTGAAGGGCCTAGGCGGCGGGATTAATCCCGCCGGATTCCGCACAGGGCATTGGCATCCGGCGGGATTAATCCGCCGACTAAGGCCCGAGTGAAGGGCCTGGGCGGCGGGATTAATCCCGCCGCGTATGCATGCCCTACGCGGAATCGGGGATTTATCCCGCCGCCATTGGCCTGCCTGAAGGGCCTAGGCGGCGGGATTAATCCCGCCGGATTCCGCACAGGGCATTGGCGTCGGCGGGATTAATCCCGCCGCCAGGCCGAGTGAAGGGCCTAGGCGGCGGATTAATCCGCCGCGTACGCATCCTGCGAATCGGCGGGATTAATCCCGCCTGGCCTGCCTGAAGGGCCTGGGCGGCGGGATTAATCCCGCCGCCCTGCGGAATCGGCGGGATTAATCCCGCCGCCGGCCTGCCTGGGCCTAGGCGGCGGGATTAATCCCGCCCGATTCGCGCAGGGAATTGGCGTCCGGCGGGATTAATCCCGCCGCATAGGGACCGAGTGAAGGCCCTGGGCGGCGGGATTAATCCCGCCGAGCCTTCAATGCCTGTTGGAGGAATGAATCCCGCCACCCTTCCTTTTTTCTCCATTGGTGAGTCGGACCAATCCCAAACGTTTCTGTCTGAGACGTAGAAGGTTTACAACATACCAATGGAGAGAACGGGAAGGGTGGGAAATTCATTTAACCATCCCTTACATGGTGGGCGAGATTAATCCCGCCTCCTTTCTGGAGTCACTGAAGGGGTGTGAAATAAATCCTGCCCAGTTCTCTCTGAGACCGAGAAGGGTGGCAAGATTAATTCCGCACTCCCGTTCAAGGCCTCCAGAAAGGTGGCGAGATTAATCCCGCCCACTCTTTCAGGAGGCATTGAAGGGGTGGCGAGATTAATCCCGCCGCACCTTCCATGTGAATATATATGTGTATTAGTATATATAAGTTGCATATCTCATTTTATTTACTTTTATCATCTTATCATAATATTTCGAGTAAAAGCTAGGAACTATGTAAAACTGTCCAGAGCTCACATTTGTGGTGGTTCTAAAACGAAATGTTATCTTTCTTTGCACTAGCACAAAGGTGAGCTTTGGACGTGTATTATTTTTGTATATTCGGGTTTATACAAGTGTGTGTGCGTTTTTATATGATTTGTATTCATAGTGTATTATTTTGCAGAAGGACGATTTGATCAAACAAGGAGATCGAGTCATTAGTATGGAGTCGTCGTCAAATTCTGGGTAAGAATTAAAATAAAATCTGTTATACTCGGATACTTGAACTAATCATTTTTGTATTCAGATGTGGAATTGAGGTGACATTAAAGACG
The DNA here is from genome assembly GCA_003024785.1 of Selaginella tamariscina. Taxonomy (NCBI): domain Eukaryota; kingdom Viridiplantae; phylum Streptophyta; class Lycopodiopsida; order Selaginellales; family Selaginellaceae; genus Selaginella; species Selaginella tamariscina. The sequence continues at coordinate 39,435 of PUQB01000966.1, forward strand.
AGCAGGAGAAGAGATGGGCAGGGGGATTCTGGAATCAACTTGGCCATATTTCAAACTAAACGGGAAGCGCATTGGAACAACCATGGTTGCTGTCAAACTAACCTCTGTCACATCGCATGGACAAGCAAAACAATGGAAAGTGGGTGTGCTAGTCAAGCATCCGAAAGCATGCTGTGAACCCAGATTGACGATGCTCGACACATATGCCTTGTTCCATCCAATGTCACGTTCTCGGATCCAGAGGTCGCCAGTTACAACATTAATTTCGGGTGGTTTTGTCGACTTGTGGATAATGACGTTCACGTGTTCACTAATGATGTTGACCTTGGAGTTCTTCTTCAACTCAACGAAAGCCCATCTATGGAGGGGATCCATCTGGATGTCTACTTCGAAGATCTTCAGACTCATCGAGTAGGTGTATTGTCAGGAGATATTGCTTCACAATACAGAAAATCAGCAAGTGGAGCAATCGTCCCTCTTCACATTGAAGAAGAACACAGCGACATCAAAGGAGATTGAGAGGGTGGCTTGGTCTCAGGTTCTTTACAGATCACGTTCAATTTGCTTAAATTTCGGGAGCTGGAAGAGTGTGCCGAGAACCTTAGAACAGCATCAATCGGGGATCACACATGTTGATTCGGATCGTAGAAGAAAATCATATCGTTTTGTCAGCTGCACCTGTGGCCCATGCTGCAATAAGCCACAAGGAAATGATGTTGGATGATAGGATTTACCAGTGTAGGGTTAAGTATTGCAGCGTCAACCCAAACTTCAATTACAGGCCACTCAATCAGGAACGTGTAGCTGAGCTCATGGAGAAGATGAAGGACGACAATTCTTACACCGTTCCACATAATGCTGTTTTGTGCGCATACTACGAGAGAACAAAGGCGCTGACAAAGTGTGGATCACAACACCGGAACAAATGAGGAAGGTTCAGACGGAGAATAGAAAATCATTAAGTACTACATCATTAGTGGCCAGCACACAATAACGGCAGCCCAACGACTTCTCGACGAACACAACAAAGGAACGATGGCAACAAAACTTTCCGAGCATACCCGTGAGAAGCTGACAAAAAGATCGGCGTTTTTAGCGAAGCCGAATCTCACAATCGAGCAGTACCATAAGTTATCGGCGGAATGGGACGCTGCAGACACCAACCACTACAACAGCAAAATATGGGAGAAGTTCAAACACACGCGAGCCGTGTGGGAATCTCTTCAGCGACCACAAAGAGCTACCGCAGGGAATACACAATCTGCGGAATACCGGGTAAGCAAATTGTTTGGGCGGGATTTATCTCGCCGGTATATTAATCTGTCTTTTTCCTCAGAGAGTTGAAGAAATTGTAGCAGTTGATTTTGCCCAGGTGGGCGGGAAGGAAACATCCTTTTTGATGATGTTGATTTCTTGTCCCGAGATAGGATCTTTGCCAAATGGTTGGGGATTATGGAATCCTTTGCAAAAGGAACACTGAAGAAGAAGCAGACAAGTGAAGTGGAGCCCTCAGAGAAGTCTGCAAAGAAACCCAGTAAGACGCCGAAGGCTAAGTCTGTTCAATCTATAAAGGATGTAGACAACGATTTCAAGCTCACATGGTTGAAGCCTTTAAATGGAACAACGATGGAGGAGATGGAAGTCTTGGCTGATTTGGTGATTGATGGCAAATTACAGATTAACAACAGCCCCACCTCTCCTTTTCATCTCAAGGCAATGGAGTTGAAGACGGTCAGGCACTTCAAGGAGTGGTTGGGAATACACTGCCACAAACTGGGTTGGATTTCGGCTTCAACATACGAAGAGGTCAGCAAATATTTGCATGTGACAAATGATGATATGCTTGTCGAATGGGTGAATCAATCGGAAGATCTGGGCAAGAATCTATTGCACGCCAACGCCAAAAAGGAGAACATTGCGATGACGCCTTCTCTTATGGCAGTCCTTCAGCGGGAGAACCGAGTTGAACCTTATAAAGGAGGATGCTACGAATCACGACAAGCCCTACAGATGTTTGTTGTTGGATTCGGAGACTTTATGGGGTACCATCACTGCTTGTAGGAAACCGTTTCAATTGTTCGTGATGGATCGGCGGGTGTCAAAAAATCCTTCGACAGACAGGACACTAGAGGATTTGGTGGAGAAACTTAGCCGTGCAAGCATGTACAAAGAAGGTATTTATTATTGAATTCATACTTGCACTCTTGACTGATATCTACGTTTTCAGGTATTTATTTCTTGATTCTTGCTCATGTCACCGATACCTTTGCCTTCTCCTTTGCCAAGAGGAATAAACATCGTTGGACAGGATTTTATATGAATGATGCTGATCCGAAGTGCATTGATTCGGTTGTTCACTTGGTTGTTAGGAATGCGCCAAACATTTCAAACTTCCAAATGACTGGCCAGGCATCTGTTTGCACTCCAACGGCCCTGAACCTCCATCCGATACACCGATAGGAGAGTGACGTATTCGGCAATGTACGTTATCCAAACATCACAAGTCAAGCGGCACGGAGCATCGTCAACTTGATCAGGGGTCCTCACAGTGATGCGTGGGTTTTTGACTACTGCACTAGGGGGTCCGTCTTGAAGGAGTGTTACCTTCGGCATACATGTGTATTTGCCGTTGAAAAGGATAAGACCATGGTTGAGGACCTGAACAAGTGGATAGATAGGTTCTCAACTGATACCCCAACGAATCCATAAAGGAGTATTTGAGAAAGTTCCCTCCAGATAAGTGCGATAGCTCTGAAGACGAATCTGGTTCAATGTCGGAGTCTGAGGACGAACTTCAATCAGATATTAGACCGGAAGTTATCTCGAGGAGTACAGAACATTCGCACACTCCAACCCATGGAAACATCAATAGAAGATGCAGAAGATCTTGAACCATCTCACAAGCGGCTTAGACCTTCTTCGCCTCACTCAGAAGGTAATAGCGAAGAAGAATTGTTAATGAATTGTTAGAGTGACGAATAGTTGTAAATGAGTGTAACATAAGGCATTTTTGTATATTTTTTATATTTGTACAGAAAATAAATTCTCAAGGATTAATGAAGCTTTTAGTTCAAACATGGGTCACACATTAACAAGGTAAATAATATACCTTGATAATTTTAAGGTCAGCTTAAATGCACGTTGTAACTAAAGTGGGCATGATACGTGAAAATGGGAATAAAAATAAATTACTAATTAATACTTAAGTTTTAATTATTAATTAATCATTTAATTAATATGTAATTAAGCCTTAAATATTAATTAATTAATTAATTAATCCTTCAATAACCTTACTTAGTAAGGAATATTCCTAAAATATCTTAGAATATTCATATTATTCTAAAAATAGTTTACAATAATGAAGAAATACTATCAAACATAATTACAAATGAAATCATTTTCTTATCAACATGTTAATTTTTTTATAAATACTTTCTTTCTATCATACAAAGAAATCTTTTCATTTTGTCTAAATCATCACTCTCCGGATTAATCAAATCATTTTGGTCAATATCTTGATGTTGTTGCCACCACTTAACACTCTCACGAATGCAATTGGGAGTTGCCATCCTTGTTAATACATAAGATGTGATAAGAGAAGGTCTGCATAAGGCTCATCTAAAAACTGACGTTCCTTAAGAATAATATTATAAAGCGCCCAGTTGCTATCCTTCATTTTATAAAATTCAATATCACGAGAAAGAAAAGCTTCAGGAAATGTATGATACGGTGGATACTGCTCACAAAAATTTTCGAGATTCTTCTTTCTGAGGCACGTATCCAAGTAGTTCACTAGCTCATCCATGATATCGATATCAGAATATGGATCGAAAGTGATTGGATGAATACAAGCAATGTTTTGGTTGAGCATAGCCTTCTGAGGAGAGTCGTCTACTACTAAGATATGTGCATTCTTCGTTATCCTTAAGCGACTGATCTCCCCATGAGTCCCAATTATTCTTTCATTCTTGAAGAAGTATGGCTTGCTTTCCTTTCTTATATTGTGAAATTCGAGAGGTTTATGACACATTCGCTGGTCAAAATCCAATCTTTACGAATCACCTCTTCTGCAACACTACAATGTTTCTTAAGTAAACTCAACAGCGGTGTTAAGTTATGAATCTGCATGCATGACCAAATCCCACAAGCGCACCCATCTCCTTAAGCTTTTGAAAGAGACGATCCAACCCTGGATGAAAAATAATATCATATCGAAATTTACCATGACAAGGAATGAAAACTCCTTGTTTGATTTCTGTTTTTTCTATCCTCGGGCCTTTGTCGATGAAGCAGAACACCATTGACATCCAACAACACAATATGGCCATGAGTAACGTGAGATAGCGTTGCCTCTTGAATACTTTGCAAATCACTTGTTTGCTCCCTTTCACATTTATCCGTTGCCACTATTTCGTTGCCTATCCCTTCATCATTTAATTGTACATCATCCTTACAAGATTCAGATATTGCATGCGCTGAAGAAATTGATTTCGGAATTGAAGCCAATAAAAATGATGATGCAAAAAACTGAAGTGGCCCCATGGTAACGATGTTTTGAGCTGCATTATTATCCATTTCCTGCATGAACTCTGTCATTCTGACATGTGGCACAAGAAATTGTCGCCAAACCCCTCTCTTACCTCATGGCAATGCTGAAAATCCATGTTCTCAATTATTTCATTACATCTGCAAAATGATAATTAGCTGACCTTAAAATTATCAAGGTATATTATTTACCTTGTTAATGTGTGACCCATGTTTGAACTAAAAGCTTCATTAATCCTTGAGAATTTATTTTCTGTACAAATATAAAAGAAATATACAAAAATGCCTTATGTTACACTCATTTACAACTATTCATCACTCTATCAATTCATTATCAATTCTTCTTCGCTATTACCTTCTGAGTGAGGCGAAGAAGGTCTAAGCCGCTTGTGAGATGGTTCAAGATCTTCTGCATCTTCTATTGATGTTTCCATGGGTCCTGGAGTGTGCGAATGTTCTGTACTCCTCGAGATAACTTCCGGTCTAATATCTGATTGATGTTCGTTCTCAGACTCCGAGATTGAACCAGATTCACCTTCAGAGCTATCGCACTTATCTGGAGGGAACTTTCTCAAATACGCCTTTATGGATCGTTGGGGTACTCAGTTGAGACCCAATCTATCCACTTGTTCAGGTCCTCAACCATGGTCTTATCCTTTCAACGGCAAACACACATGTATGCCGAAGGTAACACTCCTTCAAGACGGACCCCCTAGTGCAGTAGTCAAAAACCCACGCATCACTGTGAGGACCCCTGATCAAGTTGACGATGCTCCGTGCCGCTTGACTTGTAATGTTTGGATAACGTACATTGCCGAATACGTCACTCATACCTATCGGTGTATCGGATGGAGGTTCAGGGCCGTTGGAGTGCAAACAGATGCCTGGCCAGTCATTTGGAAGCTTGAAATTGTTTGGCGCATTCCTAACAACCAAGTGAACAACAGTATCAATGCACTTGGGATTAGCATCGTTCATATAAAATCCTGTCCAACGATGTCTATTCTTCTTGGCGAAGGCGAAGGCAAAAGTATCGGTGACATGAGCAAGAATCAAGAAATAAATACCTGAAAAAGTAGGTATCAGTGAAGAGCGCAAGCATGAATTCAATAATAAATACCTTCTATGTATATGCTTGCACGGCTAAGTTTCTCCACCAGATCCTCTAGTGCCCTATCTGTCGAAAGATTTTTTGACACCCGCCGATCCATCACGAACAATTGAAACGGTTTCCTACAAGCAGTGATGTTACCCCATAAAGTCTCCGAATCTAACAACAAACATCTGTAGGGCTTGTCGTGATTCGTAGCATCCTCCTTTATAAGGTTCAATTCGGTTCTCCGCTGCTGAAGGACTGCCATAAGAGAAGGCGTCATCCCAATGTTCTCCTTTTTGGCGTTGGCGTGCAATAGATTCTTGCCTAGATCTTCCGATTGGTTCACCCATTCGACAAGCATATCATCGTTCGTCACATGCAAATATTTGCTACCTCTTCATATGTTGAAGTCGAGGTCCAACCCAGTTTGTGGCAGTGTATTCCCAACCACTCCTTGAAATGCCTGACCGTCTTCAACTCCATTGCCTTGAGATGAAAAGGAGAGGTTGGGCTGCTGTTATTAATTTGTAGTTTGCCATCGATCACCAAATCAGCCAAGACTTCCATCTCCTCCATCGTTGTTCCATTTAAAGGCTTCAACCATGTGAGCTTGAAATCGTTGTCTACATCCTTTGTAGATTGAACAGACTTAGCCTTCGGCGTCTTACTGGGTTTCTTTGCAGACTTTTCTGAGGGCTCCCCTTCACTTGTCTGCTTCTTCTTCAGTGTTCCTTTTGAAAAGGATTCCATAATCCCCAACCATTTGGCAAAGATCCTATCTTCGGGGCAAGAAATCAACATCATCAGAAATGATGTTTCCTTCCCGCCCACCTGGGCAAAATCAACTGCTGCAATTTCTTCAACTCTCTGAGGAAAAAGACAGATTAATATACCGGCGAGATAAATCCCGCCCAAACAATTTGCTTACCCGGTATTCCGCAGATTGTGTATTCCCTGCGGTAGCTCTTTGTGGTCGCTGAAGAGATTCCCACACGGCTCGCGTGTGTTTAAACTTCTCCCATATTTTGCTGTTGTAGTGGTTGGTGTCGGCAGCGTCCCATTCCGCCGATAACTTATGGTACTGCTCGATTGTGAGATTCGGCTTAGCTAAAAACGCCGATCTTTTTGTCAGCTTCTCACGGGTATGCTCGGAAAGTTTTGTTGCCATCGTTCCTTTGTTGTGTTCATCGAGAAGTCGTTGGGCTGCCGTTATTGTGTGCTGGCCACTAATGATGTAGTACTTGATAGATCTTTTATTCTCCGTCTGAATCTTCATGAGTTGTTCTGGTGTTGTGATCCAGACTTTGTCAGCACCCTTCCTTCTTTCATAGTATGGACACAAAACAGCATTATGTGGAACGGTATAAGAATTGTCGTCCTTCATCTTCTCCATGAGCTCAGCTACACGTTCCTGGTTGAGTGGCCTGTAATTGAAGTTTGGGTTGACGCTGCAATATTTAACCCTACAAGGATAAATCTTATCATCCAACATCATTTCCTTGTGACTTATTGCAGCATGAGATGCCACAGGTGCAGCTGACAAAACGATTGATGATTTTCTTTTGCGATCCGAATCAACATGTGTGATCCCCGACTGCAGCTGTTCTAGTGTTCTCGGCACACTCTTCCAGCTCCCGAAGCTTCCTAAGCAAATTGAACGTGATCTGTAGAGAACCTGAGACCGAGCCACCTCTCAATCTCCCTTATGATGTCGCTGTGTTCTTCTTCAATGTGAAGAGGGAATTGCTCCACTTGCTGATTTTCTGTATTGTGAAGCAATATCTCCTGACAATACACCTACTCGATGAGTCTGAAGATCTTCGAAGTAGACATCCAGATGGATCCCCTCCATAGATGGGCTTTCGTTGAGTTGAAGAAGAACTCCAAGGTCAACATCATTAGTGAACACGTGAACGTCATTATCCACAAGTCGACAAAACCACCCGAATTAATGTTGTAACTGACGACCTCTGGATCCGAGAACGTGACATTGGATGGAACAAGGCATATCTGTCGAGCATCGTCCAATCTGGGTTCGCAGCCTGCTTTCGGGTGCTTGACTAGCGAATCTACTTTCCATTGTTTTGCTTGTCCATGAGATGTGACAGAGGTTAATTTGACAGCAGCCATGGTTGCTCCAATGCGCTTCCCATTTATCTTAAAATATGGCCAAGTTGATTCCAGAATCCCCCTGCCCATCTCTTCTCCTGCTCTTGTCTTTAATGTCACCTCAATTCCACATCTGAATACAAAAATGATTAGTTCAAGTATCCGAGTATAACAGATTTTATTTTAATTCTTACCCAGAATTTGACGACGACTCCATACTAATGACTCGATCTCCTTGTTTGATCAAATCGTCCTTCTGCAAAATAATACACTATAAATATAAATTATATAAAAACGCACACACACTTGTATAAACCCGAATATACAAAAATAATACACAGAGAGAACACCAAAATGCAAAAAAAACAAGATAAAAATACTATGCTTAATTTTGTAAATACTAGGTATAATTTCTTAACTAAAATACTATTGTAAATACTAGGGTCTAGGAACAAGGGTTGGTTTTAAGGTTTATAACATGTATAAAATTATCTTAATGTTCATTAAAATATAATAATAAAACATTTTATTTATTTCCATTTAAATTATATTTCTATTTCACCATGGTGTACGTAATTCAATAGTAAGTCATACTCTATAGCTAAACTATAAATAAGTAACTTTTGTTTATGGATGGTAAATAATATTTTATTATATTATAATAAGAATATATTTCATTTTGGATATAAGATGTTCAACAAATATATTCATTTTCGATTACATAATATTTAACCTTATCCTGGCTATATGTTTCGACATGCACTACTGACACTATCATATGCCATCGTTTCTGGATTTTCTCAGGCCGATCTACAATCCAAATTGTATTGTCTCTGTTTCTTGAACCTGCTGCAACCAATTAATTCTAATCTTTTGGTCAGAAAAGTCTACCTCTGTCACAAGTGCATAAATTGGTTTAGTTGCTGTCTTTGGTCCTCGCAACTGTACAACGTCATCAAGGAGCGGCCAAACTGGTGCATTCCAGGCATGCCAGCTACAAGCAACCTTCTTGGAATTCCTGTGGTTTTTATCTCCCAAGCAATTTTGACGTTTTTCCTTTTCTCATCTCGAAATGGCAAAATGCAAATCTCACGTAACATCCGACTTACAGGCTGAATGTTGTTGTGGTTGAATTCTCCATTACTGGTTGCTAGCAAGTAATTGCACTAGCTGGATCAATCTCTGGATACCCTCCTGTGATTTCGTACCTATAATAATCAGCAACAAAAAAGACGTCTTGCTCACCATCTTCTTTGCAGTATACAAAACAATAGCAAAATTTTGCAATCCAAGGCAACTCTCCACATACTTGCTTTGGGTTGTCAACAACACAATGGCCATTCTTCCTTGTGAAAATAAATCCTCCAACCATTAGACTACTAACTGGATGACGTTAGCTCAACAAGTACTTCCTGCTCTGATTTGTCATAAAACAACATCAAACCTTTTCCTCAGTTTTTGTCATTCTCCTCCTCTTTGGCTTGCCTATGAGATACCTTTCCTTTGAAGCAAGTCTGCCCAATCTGAGTTTTCTGCCCCAGCATAGATGGCCATTCTTTTGCCTGAGATGTCACATGGAAGTAACATGTATTGGGTCATTGTTTGTGGCTCCACATATGCTCTTTGCAAGGAGTTCATCCCACCGCTCATCAGGATTTAATCCATCTCTATCAGTAATGACAAGTGCTTGCATTCTTTCAAAGAACAACCTAGAGAAAAAATTAGAAGATATTTAGAACAATAATTTAGTACCTATTATGTGTTTTGCTGAAGTGATTTCAAGTTGTTTATTGTTGGTCTTTATGTTGTTTATGTCACCGAACATTCTTTCAAACTTGTACGTCCACAACCTGTCTGGTGGGCCTAACTCCAAAATGTCTTCACAATGATGTTTTGCTCCCAATCACATGAGCAAGAACTGAAGCATTCTCATTGTTCTACTCACCCACGCACATTCCAAGCCTCAGATAATGCCTCTAGTGCTGCAATAGACTCCTTGTTCCAGCCATGGATCTTGTGTGATCGTAAACAAGCTTTGCTAGTTCAGTCGCTATTTGAGCTATCTCAAAATCTGTGGAATGAACAAGTCAGCGAAAACATAATTGGAGTACCATTGCAAGAAGTGTTGGTGCTCCTGGGCCTTCCATATGCAATGCGCTTGAATGGATTCTCAGGTGGCCTGCCAACCTTCATTGTAGAAGTTCTTGAGTTTAGTACTACTTGTAACCTTTCCTTCACAATTTCTTTGGCAGCACTATTCTTCACAAACTAAACATCTTCTCATTGTCTCCTTGAAAACTTTCATATGCCAAAGTGTGCAATAATCAAATGTTGTATGATGAGCATGTCGAAACCTTGTTGCTGCAAAGCCGCACTAGCAAGCTTCTGCCCTCCCACCCATACTATGTGCCACCTTGAATATTTGATTGATTAAGACATTGCAAGCCTTCGTTGACATGTGACATTGTTCGCATGCCATCGGAAAACCTGTTTTCCCACACGTTGGTGAAAGTTAGATTCTTGTTGTCATTAACAACAAGACATCTACGACAAGGTACTCTACCACCTGGAGATAACAGAAAATTAGCTTATAAAAAGTAAATTATTAAATAAATAAATATTTACCAAAGGACATTTTTAGTAGCTCACATGCAGCAACCAGTCTGCCGTGACAGCAAAAAGAATGGCTCGTTGTTGAAATTGTTGTTGCATGCCTTTTATGTCCAATGCGTATTCAACAGGATAACCCTCATAAAATAAACTCTCCAATTCTAAAATTATGTGTTCCAAAAAAATGTCGAGAGCATCAGTACCTTTCTGTAGAGCATCCTTACGAATATATAGAACCGGCATGACAAGGTCATCCACTTCCTTTAGGCATTTGGAACCTCCATTGAGCACCACCACATTTATTGCATATATGCTATTCAACTTTGTTGTGAATGAGTTAAAACCATCTGCATGAAGCATAAGCACTATATTTCGAGGCTCCCCTGCTCAAGTCTTTGCCTATAGCTGGTATGATTTGTACACCATGGGCACTGTATTTCATACACTTGGCAATCTTCATTCCAATACTGCTGGTTGAAAACAATATCTTTGTTTGGCCAAGCTGAAATCCACTCTCCACAATGTGTACATCTTGTAGGCAACTCCCATTGCTTTCTTGGATCAAAAAATCCTTCAACTCCTCCCACTTTCTACTATGCCAAATCTCTTTGATAATATCAACATTTTTGCTTCTTCATTTGCTATTCGATGTGGAGTCATGTCACTCCAATTTACTGTGGCCGACTTGCACCGCAATTGTAGACGCTCCTTCAAAGGCACATAGATATATTGAAAAGCCTCCTTTCGGGATTTTTGACAATGTAGACACCGCTCAACCATTTCATCTTTTGTCAAAGGGACACCTTCTACAACTTGTTGAAATCGGAATGGAGGGTTGCCATCTTCATGTAGGCACACTGCATGTCGTTCCATGCTAGGGATCCCCATGGCCTTGAATAAAAACTGTAGTCTGACTATTGTCTTTGGCATGTTCACCCCACTAATTTGTCCATCCCATTGACGCTGCCGACTTGCAATTAGTTGTGCTAGTCCAGGGCCATCCTCATCATTATTGTTGAAGAGTTTCTTCAGCAACCTATCTATGAGTGCCTGACTAACGTGGTGCTCATCAGCATTCCCAAAATGTTGAGAGTCTTTCTCCAAATTTGATCTTCTATATTTAACTCAGTCTTTCGACAAGAAGGTACTCGCATAAGCATGCTCTCTTCATTGTTATCCACACATGCCGTTGGAGCATCCTCAACTTCATAGTTAGGTTCATTTGTAGCATCCATGAGTTCTACATGGCTCTCAACATGTGAATCCTCAACTGCAAGCTTTGAAATCAAAATGAGTTTTGCTCTTAAGAAATTTTTTTGAACGTACCTTTACTAGTAGTATTAAAATTAGCTGTTGAGAAACGTGAAATCAAAAGCTTGACATGTTTTCGATATCCAGCTCGAGTATATAATTGACCTTCATTGTTGATCAGCTTACAATTGTCACATTCACAACGCACAGTTTGAGAATTGACAACTTTTTGTTGATGGTGCTTCACAATGAGTCTACGAGCTTTGTTGTGGTATCTCTTCAATTGTCGAGATATAGATTGTCCTTGGGCACCACATTTATCACAATAGCATGTTACCAAAGCCTCTTGAGAGACCATCTCAACCTGTAAAATCAATAGAAGCCTTTAATATATTGATACTATCTATGAGCATATGCATACCAGGATCTATTTGTAGAGTGGTTTTTCTCTGAGGCCACACCCTTCTATGACTTGGCAAGAGTCTCTGCTTTGAATGCGGCAAACAATAGGGTAACTTGTTGAATATAAATTTGAGGTAATTTAATGTACCTAACAAAGAACCCAAGAGCTTGAGTTATTTTGGTATTAGTTGTAGCAACATTGCCCCAAATCAAGCACAACCCATTGGAAAATAAAATAAAATAATCTACAATCAAGTCAACTCAGTACTAGTGAATGTGTGCAGTCAATGTTGAGTTTACTATATTTGACCATTGATTTCATTAAGACTTATTGCGTGGTGATTTTGTGTAGGTAGCGCCAACATCACAATATTTAAATAAATGTTTATCTTAATATACACAACTTTTGGGATTAAGGCCAAAGTTTCATCAAGTCTACAATGAGCTTGCACTTTTTGCCTCAATTATATAAACTTTGTGAACTTTAAACTATGCAGAAAGCTTTGAAAGACCAATTATAAAGATGATATTGAATGTTTACAAGTTTGTTGAGGAATCTTATTCTCTTAAACTTAAAACAATCCCTAATGTTTAAATTTTTTGTTAATTGTCCCTTAGCTTCTTCATATATTTTTATGTATTCCTAAATTTGAAATTGATTACAGCATAGACTATGCAATAGTTACCTTCGAGACTTCTTGTCAGGATATGATATTTCTTAAACACGTTATAAACTTTCACAATTTTTATTGACTTTCCAATAGCACAATGAAACTTGCATACATGTTCATATGTGGAGAGAGAGAGTCCATCCATGTTTGTACATGCACACTTACACACACACAGAATATATATATATATTGTGTGTGTGTGTGTGTGTGTGTGTGTGTGTGTGTGTATATATATATATATATATATCATATGAATGACTAAATCATATTAAATTGCAGCATATATATATGTACGTACAATCTCTCTATGCATGTATGTCAATATCGCTTACCTATCGAACATGAAAGATCTCTTTATGTAAGATGTATTCAGAATATGAGGTCCAACACAAAACTAACAGGATATACACTATGTCATCTTTCTTTGGGCCTAAGGTGAGACTACACTAATCAAAACATTTAGATAATTGCTTATCTCTATATACACAACTTTTGGGATAAGGCCAAAGTTTCATCAAGTTTACAACAAGCTTGCAGTTCTTGCCTCAATTTTTCTGAACTTTAAACTATACATAAAGTTTTAAAGGACTAGTTATTAAGATGATGTTGAATATTTGCTTGTTCTCTTGGACTCTTAAAAAACTTATTAAGTTGAATTTTTTTTTAAATTAATCATCCATTCTATAAATGCTTCCGAGTTGCCTTGACAATGAGTTCGATCTTACCATGTGTCACTTGATTAAGAAAAGGGATTGCCAGCATGGCATTGCATTTATGACATAAAGCTTGAGTGGGATGTAGGGTTAGGGTTCAAAAGAAAATGCATACAAGCGGGAAGGAATCTACACAATCTCTTAAATTCATAAGTCGTCGATGTAAACAATTCCTACCCTTAGGGTTTATACCAAAGAGGCCTCATCACACGTGCCAAGTCCATTGCACTGCCGCAATAACTATGCAGGTCTAGGGCACAACAATGCTTTTCCATAGGCGTAGTTCTAATTTAGGGAAATGCCATAGTGGCTGCAAGTCCAGTTTTCTATGCTTGAGGACACATCTTCTCTCATATGAGCAGGTCTGTTTCTGGCCATTTGATCATTTATTAGGTTTTCATCTTTTATTTGTTGTAGATCTTGGAGGGCCGCGGTGATTCAAGTCCACTGAGTTTGAGAGGCCCAAGCGTCGAGCCATGGGTACAGTGGAGCTAGCAAAGGAATGGGAGACTGCGGATGTAATCGAATGGCTTCAATCTAGGTTTACCAGGGATTCAGCCCTCATTCAGAAGGTGTGTGAGGAAAATGGCATATATGGCTCATCCTTGTTTCAAATGACTGAGATGGATTGGAGGAGCTTGGGGTGTTCATTAGGACTAGCAAAGGGTATCATGCAACAAGTTGCAGATTTGTCAAGCAACCAGCATTTGGATTGTTTTTCCCAGCCAAATACGAGCAAAATGAGAACTGAATCTGTTTCAACAAAGAAAGTGGTTGAAGACTCCATCAGGAACCCTTCAACTTGTGGGAAGAGGAAGCAAAGCAACTCTATTGGTCGGCCTACAACTCCTACAGAAGGCAACCTCATGATCAGCATGAATGAGAAACGGGTAGGACAAATAGAATACAAATTGGTGTTGTCTCTCCAGGAAGATTGTTGGCGCATAGAGAGAGAGATTACGAAGAAGGCAAATGTGCTGGAAAAATGGGCTTTAAAGAATAGTGGGTATATAGATCAGTGGATTCTCGGGTGGCTTGCGCAAGAATCATTCGTGATGAAGTGTACAAAACATTCCGCTTTTCACAGAGCCAATTTTGAAAACACAAACACCAGTTGTGGCATTGGAAGAGACTTTGGTGAAGAGATAAAGTTTGCGAGGAGATTTGCCACCTATTGTATTCCTATTGAGGATGGTGAAGATGTGGTTATGAGTGTCCAGAGAAATTCATCAACAAGATGGTTGTAATGTCTTAGCAAACCAAAGGCACAATTTGACAAAGGTGGAGCGAAGGAAGCCTGATTTACCTGTGTACAAGTTTGGTGAGTCAGAGGTCATTCTTTACTCTGGTGATTTCTCTATGCCTGGCAAGCTTTTACATTTTTTTGTTTGCGATTTTTGAAGCTAGATTGGAAAGCCAAGCTATTATAAGAGCCAGTTAGATATTATTGGATTTGCAATCGTGAAGGATTGGAAGTAGATGAGATTCTTGTTTACGAGCACGGATAACTTCTCTATCCATTGATGGTAAAAAAGCAATGTACCTTTGATAGGTCAAAGACTCTCGACATTAGAGTTGCAGCAGATTGTTTGTGGCCAGAGTGTTTAACAAAGTTAGCTTATGAGGATGACTTGGAACCATCAGAGTTAAATCCAATGATTCTCAATTCAGGAGTGTTGAGAAGACTGAGGAGGTGAATTTCTTGAATGTAATTTTTGTCTTCACAATGCATCCATGTTTGTGTAGGTTATTTCAAGGAGTTACTTGATAAGCAAAACAAAGGCGCACATTCTGGAAACATGTCACAAGCTCCACGGTGTAGTACATCTTTTTACTAGCTTATTGTCATATTTTATTAATTAACTAAACATTTGCATAGGTAAACTCCCTTGAAACAAGTGATAAAGACGACATAGTGAGGCCTTTAGAGAGCACATCACAGGCTAATCATGTGCAACACTTTGATTTATTTTTTTCTAATTTGTATGTCCATTGTGTAGGTTTTTCCACTACAAGAACACATCATAAGCAAGACAAAGAAAGGCATGTAGAACAAATGTCACATGCTGACCAGGTGTAGTCATTCTTCTCATTATAGTATTCATTTCTATGTATTTCATGTAGGTTTTTTACAAGGACTTGTGATGATACAGAAGAAGCCAAAATAGTATGCAAACTAGTACACATGTTAACAAGCAGAATGTACCCAAACCAACAAGCACACCTAATGTACAATCTAATTTGCAAGAAGACGATGAAGAGGTTGGTTGTTGAGTTCAATTCACATAAATCTAAATAATGTGTTTTGTTACTTTAGCAGACAAGATCTTCGTCAGCCAAATTGCACCGGACTAGCAAAGAGGTTGGTTGGAAGTTTTTCATGTTTGCTGACTTGTATTGACGATTTTCGCTATGTGTTATATAGGTGGACATTGCAATTATTACCCAGAAGAGGAGACAATCTAAGCAGGTATGTAGTTAGAAATTCAATACAAATGCATTGACCATCTTACTAGTCATGTGATCAGGGAAATTCTGATATTAAATCAACCCACTCCTTCCACATTAGAAAATGATAACCAACAAAATGTAAGTCTTTTTGAAATGTTCAACATGTAATAATTAAATATGCTTTTTATAGGTGCAACAGGTTGTATCGACATGCAAAACATGCAAGTAAGTATAAGCCATTTTCTAAAACTTAATATTTGAAGATGCCTTTTAATTTCAGGCAAAGGCTCCTACCAACCCAAAATGATTTGGAAACAAAATGAAAATGAGGTAACCATTATGGCTGATTTATTAATGTTTCATGGTTTGTGTTTTATAGGATAAGATTGACAATAATGAGCATATTCCACATGACCATAACGAGAAGTTCCATATGTTGCAAACGGTGATGAAGTTCTACTCCTCAACAACAAGGGCGATGTCGTGGCAGTAGGAACAATTGACAATTGTGATCCAAACTCCACAGTACATCATCAACTACTTGGGACAAATGATTTCGGGTTGCTATCCTCTTTCTGTTGATCCAGTTTTTGCTACTGAGAAACTTCCATTCCACCTGAGCCTGACGTGGAGGTTTTGGCGATTTATCGGTCAGGGGTGGATCATCAAATATCCATTGTCACGCATACAAAAGGTTGGAGTTCAACTTCTTGCTTTTGTAGAGTTTTCATTTCTAAAATTTTTGATGAAGGCTTGCAACCAACAAAAAAGCTTTGAGATGCACAAAACAAACCACTCCCCTTTAATGATGAGTAAACAAGTTGAAGACAATGTTCAGGTCCTGTTTCACTTTCTTAATTTTTTTAATCATTTTATTTGCCTTATATAGGCCACTAGGAAACAGAGGAACCTCCAACGATCTAACATGTATAAGCAACGACTGCCTCCATGTCTCGAGCTCAAGCTCCTCATAAACAAGTCAAAGACAACTCTCAGGTTCTTTTGTTTTTCTCTTTTTTGTCTTTTAATATTGTTATTTATTACCAGTTCTGTAACGATTGTTGAGGACTTGCCTTCAGATTGGGAAGCAAATTTAAATTCTCGTTCTCCTTTTGAGCACAAGGTTGTTGCTGCCGTGGTTTTGAATGTTTCAGGTGCCAGGCTTGTGAAGATTAATGATGTCACTAGCGGTGCACAGAGATTACAGGAGAGAAAAAAAAGGTAGCTTCAACTTTACATTGGAGCCAAAACTGATGCAAAATGAAGTTTTTAGAAGGTTTGCATTTGAATGCATTCAGCAGGGAGTAATTATTATCCCTGAAAAAGCTTGGAAGAAAGAGAAGTGGGAAATTAGAGATTTAATGTTTGCTGTTTAGTTTAATAAATGAAAGCTTAGAGTTATAAAAAAAAACCACAAAAAGCTATGTTATAAACAACCATCACAACAACTTGTAAATACAATGTAGTAAACCAAACCCAAAAACAAAGAAAATAAACTATATGAAAAACAAAGGAAATTACTACTAAACAAACAACACTACAAACAAGAGTAAAAATAAAAGAATATTACAAGGTATACTAACTATAATAACTACAAGGTAAGAAAACAAACCCATGTTCAACCCCTGTATGTTAACTACTTTTTACAAAAACAAGGGCTTATTTTTTAGAATTGTTTGTACCTTAAAAAAGACAAAAACTAGGGGTTTACATTTTCCGGTGGAAGTAGCGTAATTAACTGTCCGAAGCTCACATTTGTGTTAGTGCAAAAGAAAGATAACATTTCGTTTTAGAACCACCACAAATGTGAGCTCTGGACAGTTTTACATAGATTCCTAGCTTTTACTCGAAATAATATGAAGAGATGATAAAAGTAAATAAAATGAGATATGCAACTTATATATACTAATACACATATATATTCACATGGAAGGTGCGGCGGGATTAATCTCGCCACCCCTTCAATGCCTCCTGAAAGAGTGGGCGGGATTAATCTCGCCACCTTTCTGGAGGCCTTGAACGGGAGTGCGGAATTAATCTTGCCACCCTTCTCGGTCTCAGAGAGAACTGGGCAGGATTTATTTCTCACACCCCTTCAGTGACTCCAAAAGGAGGCGGGATTAATCTCGCCCACCATGTAAGGGATGGTTAAATGAATCTCGCCACCCTTCCCAGTCCCCTCCATTGGTATGTTGTAAACCTTCTACGTCTTAGACAGAAACGTTTGGGATTGGTCCAACTCACCAATGGAGGAAAAAGGGAAGGGTGGCGAGATTCATTTCTCCAACAGGCATTGAAGACTCGGCGGGATTAATCCCGCCGCCCAGGGCCTTCACTCGATCCCTATGCGGCGGGATTAATCCCGCCGGACGCCAATTCCCTGCGCGGAATCGGGCGGGATTAATTCCGCCGCCTAGGCACTTCAGGCAGGCCAATGGCGGCGGGATAAATCCGCCCGATTTCGCACAGGGCATTGGCGTTCGGCGGGATTAATCCCGCCTCCCAGGCCCTTCACTCGGGCCTTAGTCGGCGGGATTAATCCCGCCGAACGCCAATGCCCTGTGCGAAATCTTGCGGGATTAATCCCGCCGCCTAGGCCCTTCAGGCAGGCCAATGGCGGCGGGATAAATCCCGCCCGATTCCGCGCAGGGCATGCGTACGCGGCGGGATTAATCCCGCCCACCATGTAAGGGATGGTGAAATTAATCCCACCACCCTTCTCGGTTCCCTCCATTGGTATTTTGTAAACCTTCTCCGTCTCAGACAGAGTTAGTCGGGATTGATTCAACATACCAATGGGGTAATGAAGGTTCGGAGATTAATCTCGCCACCGGGTAATGAAGGTTCGGAGGCTAATCCCGCCGCCCTCTCGTAAATCATGCGCTCACACATATAATTGGCTGCGGCATTTTTGAACAGGGATGGGTGGGGGCGGGATTAATCCCGCCGCCCAGGGAATTCACGCAGGACATGAACGGCGGGATTAATCCCGCCGCCCTCCGCGAAGGGCATGAGCGTGGGGCCGGATAAATCCCGCCGTTCATGTCCTGCGTGAATTCCCTGGGCGGCGGGATTAATCCCGCCGCTCTACGACAAACCGAAGAGCGGCGGGATTAATCCTGCCGCCCATTCCCTGTAAATGCCCTGCGCGGAATCCGGCGGGATTAATCCCGCCCATTAGAACCTTCACACAGGCCATTGCCGGCGAGATAAATCCCGCCGCATTCCGCGCAGGGCATGGATGAGCGGCGGATTAATCCCGCCGCCGAGGCCCCTCACGCAGGCTATGGGCGGCGGGATTAATCCCGCCGCTCTTCGGTTTGTCGTAGAGCGGCGGGATTAATCCCGCCGCCCATAGCCTGCGTGAAGGGCCTCGGCGGCGGGATTAATCCCGCCGCTCACCCATGCCTGAAGGGCCTCGGCGGCGGGATTAATCCCGCCGCCATGGCCCCAACTATATAGCGGCGGGATTAATCCCGCCGCTCGAGGGGCTTAGCGAGATAAAAACACACACATATATATGTGTGTGTGTATATATATGTATGTATGTATGTATGTATAGGAGTGTACGTGTGTGTGCAAGAGATAGATAAATAAATAAACTTATACAGTACTGGTACACCATATATGTGTGTACATAGGTATATATGTGTGTATATGTATATCGTGTGTATGCGTGTGAGCGAAACAAATAAAATCATACAGATAAACAAAACACACACACACATATATATATACACAGGAGTGTGCGTGTGTGTGCAAAAGATAAAACTAATAAATAAATAAAATTATACAGATAAACACACACATATATATGTGTGTATATATATATAATCTATAGAGAAAGAGAGAGAGTCTGTGAATATATAAGCATATATATAAACTAGTGTTGTATGTATGTATATATGTATATAGGTATATATATATGTGTATATGTATATTGTGTGTATGCGTGTGTGAGCGAAACAAATAAAATCATACAGATAAACAAACACACACACACACACATATACATACACAGGAGTGTGCGTGTGTGTGCGAGAGATAAAACTAATAAATAAATAAAATTATACAGAAACACACATATATATATGTGTGTATATTATGAATATATAAGCATATATATAAACTAGTGTTGTATACTATTTGTTAATATGCATTGATTATATATATATATATATATATATATATATATATATATATATCTGTGTGTGTGTGTGTGTGTGTAAAGCAGTGCGCGTGTGTGTGGGAGAGATAGATCAATAAAAAAAAATTTACAGATACTGGTACACATAATATATATATATATATATATGTGTGTGTGTGTGTGTGTGTGTGTGTGTGTGTGTGTGTGTGTAAAGCAAGATCAATAAAAAAAATTTACAGATACTGGTACACATAATATATGTATGTATATATGTATATAGGTATATATATATATGTGTATATGTATATCGTGTGTATGCGTGTGTGAGCGAAACAAATAAATCATACAGACACATATACATACACAGGAGTGTGCGTGTGTGTGCGAGAGATAAAACTAAAAAAAATTATACGCACACTCCTATACATATATACATACATACACACACACACACACACAGATCTCACCTGTGTGCACAGCCGCCGCCGCCGATTTCACAGCCGCCGCCTCTTGAAACCCTAAGAATATACCTAAACCCTAAAGGAATTAAATAATATATCAACCCTAATAGAATATTCCTTCTGAGAATATACTTAAACCCTAAAAAGAATAAAATATAGATTCGCCCTAAACGAATATTCTTTCATTATATTATTAGCGCGTGCGTGTGTGTGGGTGTATCACATACACCTCAAAAATATAAATCATGCAGGGATTTAACATGTGTGTGTCCATGAGAGTGTTAAAGTTTCATGTGTACACATTGCATATATTAATACACATAATATATACATACACACGTGTATACACACAGACATACACACATATTACATGGGTTTAGGGTTTAGGGTTTAGGGTTTTGGATTTAGGATGGATCATGGTGTGTATGTATGAGAGAAGAGAGAGTGTTGAAAAATTATTTTTGTACACATTGCATATATTAGTACACATATATACTTACACATATTATACACAGATATACATACATAGTATATGAGAGAAGAGAGACAGTACATATTTATGGATCATGCATGGTGTGTATTATACACACAGACATACATACATATTAGTACATAATATTAGAGAGACCGAGTACATATTATAGATCATGCATGGTGTGTATGTTTGAGAGAAGAGAGACAGTACATATTAACATGGATCATGCATGGTGTGTATGTATGAGAGAAGACAGAAAGTACACATATATACATACAGAGTACACATATATACATGCACACGTGTATACACACAGACATACATACATATTACATGAGTAAATTCATTGTGTTACATATTAGGGTTTAGGGTTTAGGGTTTAGGGTTTAGGGTTTAGGGTTTGCTCCCAACAAGCTTAATATAAATATTACACATGTAAATTCAATGTGTTACATATACACAGATTGAGTACATATATCATACATGCGTTGAACATGATGTTTTCAATAAAGAAACATATTTCTTCAGTTTGGTTTAGGGTTGTGCATGTGTGTGCATATGTGTTTTTGTAAGTTCTTGTAATGCGTGTGTAAATTTATGATTGTGTTTATATATGTGTGCAAAACAAACATCGAATAATTAAGAAAATAAATTAATAAACACACTAGGAACATATTTTAAATTATACATAATAATATATGATTTTATCTAATATATAGCCATATATAGTTTTAATAATATATTAATTTAATATTGATAAAAAGGTTTAACATTGAAATATTCTTGAAATAATAAGAAATTAATTGAGAAAATCCCATTAATATATACAAATGTAAATTAAGTACTCAAATAATTAACTAAATTAATTATCATAATCATGTTTAATATTGGAATATTCTTGGAATAATAAGAAAATAATAAAGAATATCCCATTAATATAAAGAAGATTAATTACTCAAGTAATTAAGGAAATGATATTAATATATATATTATTAAAACTATATATGACTATATATTAGATAAAATGATGTATTATTATGTATAATTTAAAATATGTTCATAGTGTGTATTAATTTAATATTGATAATAAGGTTTAACACATGAATATTCTTGAAATAATAACAAATTAATTGAGAAAATCCCATTAATATATACAAATGTAGAATAATTACTGCAATAATTAAGAACAAGACTAATTTAATTATGATAATCAGGTTTAATATTAGAATATTCTTCAAATATTAATAAAATATTAAAGAATATCCCATTGATACTAGGAAATGAAAACTAAATACTCGAGTAATTAAGAAAATAATAATAATAAACAGACTATGAATATATTTTAAATGATACATAATAATATATCAATTTATTTATTGTATAAGTATATATTTATATATATATATAATATAAATATACTTGAATACTAAGAATGTAGAATATAGTCTAAAATTTCGTAATATTAAACAGCTTGAATCACTTGAATAACATTAAATGCAATTTTAAAATACTCATTGGAACTGGAGAGTATATATGTCAGAGTGTCGGATATTTGTGTCAACTCATCTTAAATTTTATTTTCTGTTCTTTTTAAAAATTTGAATTTCTGACATATGTATTGTCGGTCTGACATGTAAATTTGAAAATGCATTTAATTTCCCACTCAAATTCAGATCTGGTTCTTTCTCCGGCAAGGGTTTCTTCATTTCTGTATTTTTCACTCTTTAGATCTTCTTTTTTCTTCATAGTGATCATCTCAGGAGCGAGATTAAATTGGGTGCTATTCTTTATAGGAAAGCACGGCGCCTTCAGTGCTGTTTACAAGTAAGTATTATAAACAAATTTAAAAATACTTATTAAGATTCACTCTCTTACATTCTCTCTTAAAATTACAATTTAGGGGTTTAGAAATGCATTAGGATTATAATATATTCCGTTAGGGATTTATCACGTTTAAATATCCTTTTAACTTAATATTCTAGGTTAACCGGGGCGGCGGGATTAATCCGGCCATTTCTTTTTCGCCTCTTTGAAGAAGTGGCGGGATTAATCCCGCCACCATCTCCGGGCAATGCTTCTCCGCCACTGAAAAAGAGTGGCGGGATTAATCCCGTCGATAACCTTCTCAACTGATGAAGAGTTACCAGAATTTATTAGAAAGAGTTGTCGGCGGGATTAATCCCGCCAACCATTTTAGGAGGCAGGGAAGGGGTGGCGGGATTAATCTCGCCACCACTTCTGTTTTAAAGATTTGGGGACAGGATTTATCCCGAGATCTCTTTGAAATCATAGTTTTGGAGAGAGTTATGTGCGGGTTTAATCCCGCCACCCATTCCCCGTCGTAAGAATTGTGGGCGGGATTAATCCCGCCTTGGACTCCCTCCGACAAGGAAGAGCCGGCGGGATTAATCCCGCCGCCTCTTCCTCCGACGAGGAAGGGAGTCCGGCGGGATTAATCCCGCCGACTCTCTCCGGCGAGGAGAGTCGGCGGGATTAATCCCGCCGGACTCCCCCGAGGAGAGCGGCGGGATTAATCCCGCCGGCTCTTCCTTGTCGGAGGGAGTCCAAGGCGGGATTAATCCCGCCGACTCTCTCCGAAGGGGTTGAGTCGGCGGCGGGATTAATCCCGCCGACCGTTCCTCGTCGGAGGGATTCGTGGGCGGGATTAATCCCGCCCATCAGTTGTATTAATCAAACATGAGATATTATCTCTAAACATAATTATGTATTATTGCATATGCATATTATTAAGTAACCGTAATTCAGATTTCTTAAAATATTGCATAAACAGATATCATAAATAATACAATTATTTATGTGCAGGACAATATGTTTAATACTGGAGATAAAGTATGTCTTCTTCGGAACAACGAGATAGTTGGCACTGGAACTGTGGAAGTTCGAGATAATAATGCATCATGTCACAATATTTCCCAAGGATCTTGTGTGTACGTATGGGTGAACACCATTTCAAGCATGTTGAGGTTCTGGGAATGGAATTTGAGGAGGGTTCTCCTGTATTGTGGAATTTGGATGAAGTCAAGGCTGACACAAATATGCAGAGTCACAAACAAATAGTAGCACGAGTTTACCAGATGATGGCTTGCCTGCTGTGATGGATGAGGTGATTCTCTTTCTTCGTGAGATTGAAGTCGGAAGAGGCATCATCACAGCTATAAATCCAATGGAAGCAGTGTCAGAAGAGAAACTAGGGTCCGACTTCGTGGGTGTAGTTGTGACAGAGGTTTCACCTAATGGCACATTGTATCCTGGATCCCTCGTGAGGTGGCGAACATCTGAATTAAGACGGCAAGATGGTTCAACATATTCTGGGTTGGATTTCAATAATAACAACCCGGAAGAACAACTCATATTTGAAGAGGTTCCTTGCATTGGTCCTATTGTAAGAAAAAGGCGATTCATGGGTTGTAGATCTTCCCCTGCAAGTTTCAGCAAGAGGGTAAAGATGGATCCTACATCTTCCGAAAGTGTTACGAGCATTTCCACGATTGACTGTTGCAAGAAGAAGTGTTGTCAGATGGCAGACCGGAATGAAATTACCCAATGTAGACATGTCTTTCGTATGCTCACCCAAAAGCAAAGGCATGAGTTTGTATATGCTGCACTAACTGGGTGTATTGATGGAATGGCCTCGGACACAGGTTATCAGAGTACATCCATGGTATTTAATAAGGTGGCCATCTGCTTCAAAGCTTGGTACAGTATATACGGGATCCCAAAGACCACGTTCTACCGTCGGAGGGATGAGTGGCTAGATGGAGCGCGAACCTCAGTTCATGGGAACACTGGCTTGGTCAAAACCCGCTCTCACATCATGGCAGCCATAGAGATACTCAAGGCTTTTGTGGAAGCAAATGCAGACAGGATGCCTCACAAATGCCGAACCACAAATGCAGGGGTCAGGGAAAATCTCAAGGTTTTACCTTCAATCTACACTCAATTGAAACTGTGTGAACATGTGAACAAGTGCCTCAGTTTGATGGGGCTCCAAGCAATCTGCACTGGTACCTTCAACAACATATGGAATACTCATTTTAAGGATGTGGAGATTGCAAAACACTCTAGCTTTTCTAAGTGTGACACTTGTACATCATTGAAGGCTGCAGAGGCTTGTGCAAAAACCTTGGTGGAGATCACTACCATTCAAAGGAAGATGGAGGCCCACATGATTGCACAACAAACTTGTCGGTCTCAGTACTATGCACACCGCATGCTTTCTGTGTCACGCCCATCAGAGTACCTGTGCTTGATCCATGACAAGATGGATCATTCAAAGACCAGCATTCCAAAGCTCTTTGCAACACCAAAGTGCCTTGGAAATGTCATGAAACTTCCGATTTCTTTAACAGGTGTGCTAACACATGGACACGGTTGTGAGTCATATGGACACTTTTCACTTCCACATTGGTCTAGCGACTCCAATTTCACTATTGGGTCGTTAGCCATGTGTTTCAGAAACCTTGAAGCCCACTCACAGACAAGTCCTATCAGTGATCTCAAAGTGAAGAAACAACACCTTCAACCTTTACATAATGCTCTCATGAACACGTCTGCACTTGAGGCTACTTGGGAATATGAGAGGCATTGTCAGCAACCTGCACAAAAAACAGATGGCCCTGTTGAGAGTTCAGGTTCAGTGGAGGGATCTAGCTCAAATAGTGTACATGTGTCC
The DNA here is from genome assembly GCA_003024785.1 of Selaginella tamariscina. Lineage (NCBI taxonomy): Eukaryota > Viridiplantae > Streptophyta > Lycopodiopsida > Selaginellales > Selaginellaceae > Selaginella > Selaginella tamariscina. The sequence goes on from PUQB01000966.1 coordinate 65,059, forward strand.
TCAACATCAAATAAGCTTCCTCGTCATTTGCTTTTACAGATGGATAATTGTGCAGGCGAGAACAAAAATAGGTAAATCATTTTACTTAAGGGTTTCTCAAGCTCATACTTACTTTTATTTTCTAGATATGTGCTAGCATACTTGTCAATGCTTGTTGCCAAAGGTGTGTTTGAAACAATCACGCTCAGTTTCCTTATGGTTGGTCACACTCATGAAGATATTGATGCGTTCTTCAGCAAGGTCTCCAACTCTACAAAAAGGACAAGTGCACTTACCTTACCGCATATGATGAATCTTTTTGAAAATTGCATCTCCAAAAAAAGTTGTGCTTTGCTTGTGACTGAGGTGCCAGACTTCAAAAAATTTCTCAAGGAGTATATAAAAGAAGGGAGTGATTCTTTAGTTGGTCACCTTGTGCCGCTACAATTCTTTTTCTCCATACGAGATGGTATACCTATTATGCAGTACAAGTTACGGCCATCAGAGCAGGAGTGGTTACCGAAAGAGGGCTTAATGCTCTTCAAAAGTGGAGAGGATGGAAAGCCACTTCTCCCAGAAGGACAACCAGACCCTATTCCATTGAGTGCCCAGCTCAAGGAACAAGAGGTTATTATTGATGGCATCAAAAAATATGTGGCATGGGTTCAAAAATCGATGCCAAAGAATTCTGATAAGGCAACTGGTTACTCAGAACTATATAAGCATGTGGTCAACTATTGGGAGACTGTTGTTCGAGAGTTGGAAGGGCCTACTGTCACAAGTACAGAATTGCAACACCCTTTCTGGCCTAAAACAAGGTGGCGAGAGGAGATTGAAATGACATCACTGAGCACAGACGACATAGAAGCCAGTAGTGATGTGGAAGTGCAAACCCCACACTTTGTTGGACAAAGGAACCAAAAACCTAAAGCATACTTTGATTGCTGCAAGGATCTTCAAAAACTAATGATGGTTCTCATTACTCCAGATGCGTCATATAATCAGCCTATTTGGATGGGTCAAATTATCGACACACCTGAAGTAATCACAAAAAATAGTATTGTTAAGGTTGCATGGTTCAAACCACAAAAAAGGCGACACGAGAAGGAGAGCGAAAGATATAATGGATGCCTAGAGAAAACATGGTCTCCCAATCAAAAAGACCCAGCATGTTTTATAAATGTTAAATCCATTCGATATGGGTGGATGTCAAGAAGCGTTGATAAAGTCACGATTAACAAAACTGCAAGGGAATGTATGTTTTCTGAAGCTTAAAGCAATTACAAAATTATAAAATATCATATATTTAATATTCATAATTATTATTTAACTTTTATAAATAAGTTACCCCAA